>JAGPNK010000027.1:0-264130 GCA_020746835.1 Stachybotrys elegans | reverse complement strand
ATTAAAAATAAAATATTATTATTTTTAATAAAAAAATATAAAATAAACTATATAATAAAATAACTTTTATAATACTAAACTTTATATTAATATATAATTAAATATAAAAAAAAAATATATAAATAAAAAAAAATATTTAGAATAAAATATAGACTTTATAAATATTTTATTATACTATAAAATTTAATTAATATATTTATAATATTTTAATAAATAATTATATATATTTTAAAAGAATACCTTAATATTTTTATTATTTATTATTTAAATAATATTTTAATTTTCTTAAATAATAAAAAAAAATATAAAGAATATATATATAAAATATTATAATTATTTAAGAATATAAAATTATTAATTAATTTTTTTAAAAATAAATTCTATAAAAAGAAAGTATTATTTTTAAAATATATTATTTTATATAATTAAATCTAAATAAATTTTAAAAAAATTATAATAATTAAAGATTAAAAAACTTTAATAAATATTATTAAAGTATAATTCTTTATTAATTTAATAAACTATTATTAATAATTTATTAAGAATTTTAAAAAAATTATTATATTTTTTATAAATATTATATAAAAAAACTTAAGTTTTAATAAATAAAAAAATAATAAAAAGTCTTTAAATAAATTAAAAATACTATTATTAATAAATTTATATTAAAAACTTTTAATTTTAAATAAAAAGTTAAATTTAAAACTAATTTATTTAACTTTATAAATTAAATATAAATTAAATAAAAAATAATAAAAAATATTTATACTTTATTATATTTTAATTATATAAACTATATAAAGTAAAGCTTAACTATTTAATATATAATAAAGAATTTTTAATAATTATAAAAGTATTTAAAAAGTTTAAATATTATTTTATAAATAGTAAATACTAAATTAAAGTCTTTATAAATTATAAAAATATTATTTATTTTATAATTATATAAAAACTTAATAAGTAATAATTTAACTATATAAAATATTTTATTTAATTTAATTATATTATTATTTATTATAAAAAATAAAAAATAAAAAAGTAAATACTATTAATTAAAAACTAAACTTTAATAATAAATAGTTTATTATTAATAAATAACTTTTAAAAAAAACTTTAAAAGAATATTTATAATAAACTAAAGTTATAAAAATAGAAAATATATAATTAAAAAAATAATATTTTAAAATAATTTAAAAAGTTATTATAAATTAATATTTTATAGATTTTATAAAATAAAATACTATTATAAAAACTAAATAAATAATATAATATAGTAAATATATTTAGTATAGAAAAAAGAATAATAGTATATATAAATAATAGTAGTTTTACTATTTATAAAACTAAAGAATAATATTAAATAATAAAGGAATTATTAAATAATATTTTCTATTAGCTAGAGTTAGAGAATAATAAAGAGACTATAGTAATAATAGTAATAGTAATTATATATAAGTATATATAGTTAGAGAGACTTATAGTTAGTAAACTAGCCTTAATATATATATATACTATTTATTAGTCTATTTACTATTATATTAAGTATTATTCTATAAATAATAAAAATAATAGTATAAATACTCTAGCCTTTATATATATTTTAATAAGGCTAGCTAAAAGTATAAAAGTAATATACTAAGGTTAAAATATTATATATATTATAATTCTAGTAAAAGTTATTAAATATATAATAGCTATAGTTATAAATAGTACTATAGCTATATTAGGCTAGAAATATATAATTTAATATATAAAGCCTAGTTTTAAAATAGAGTTTAAGAAATATATATAAAAAAACCTTTATGTTATAATATAATAGCTATAAGGGTTCTATAACTAGTTATATAACCTATATAAACTAAAAGGACCTATAGAACCAACCTATTAATTCTAATAGACCAGACTAATCCCTTATAGAAGCAAGTTAGTCCCTTATAAAAGTAAGTCAGTCTACTCTAGAGAAACAGTTAGTCCTTCTAGTATATAAATAGAAAGGTTCTATAGAGTATATCTAGCTAGAAGTCTACTAGCTATTAATATAACTTAATTACCTTAACTACTATATATACTAAGTATTTAACCATTACTAAACATAATATATACCCAATATATATATACTCTAACTACTCTATTAATAACTAACCCCAATATAATTAAACTTAATTATAGTTAGAAACCTAACTATTATATATTAATAGCTCTTATTCAAACAGTCACTATATACTCTCTTAGGCAATACTTTTAAAAATATATATATTACTTTAATTAAGTAATAATAAAATAGCTAATATACTCCCTAGTAATATAAAGCTTAAAGTAAAGATTTAAATACTTAGAAACCACCTTAATACTATAGATATAGTAGAAAGACTAACCCTAGAATAGCTAAATAACATTAAGGTTATATAGAATACAGTTAATATACTTATATAGTAAAATAATACCCTATACAAACAAAATAAAGTTCTACTTAAATATATTAACACTTATAATCTCACTACTAATATAGCTTATATTATAGCTAAGGAAGCTACTATAGCTAAGACTAAATAGGGCATATATAAAGAAAAATATATCCTTAAGATTAATAAATCTAATAAGTTTAATAGTAACCTTAGTAAGATTAAAGACTTCTTTAGATAGCTTAAAACCTACTTTACTTACTTTCTAATAACTTTTAAGAATAATAAAACTAGAATTAACTTTACAGTTACCTATCTAAAGGGAAATACTAAGAAAATATTTACTCTAATTCTATAAGACTAATACATATAGATAGCCAAGCTAGTAAATATAGAAAACTTATACTATAATAAAACTATAAATACCTTTAAAAACTTTAAGAAATTCAAAATATAAATTAAGAACTTATTTAATATTATTAATAAAAAGCAATAAACTATTATTAAGCTTAGAAATCTTTAATAAACTAAGTTAGCTACTCTATATATTATAGAAGTCTAATAGCTAGAGTTAATCCTAAAGTAAAACAAAAAAGTTATTATTAACTTTATCTATATAAAACTAAAGAACAAAGTCAAGAATAAACTTACTAAAGTAATAGAGCTACTAAACACTATAGCTAAATATACTGCCATAGCTATCTAAATTAATAAACACCTCTATTAATAAAACTAAAAAAAGAAATATATAACTAATAGTAGTAGAAAAACCAACTATCCTACCAATTAAAAAAGAAAGTAATAAGAAGAGTACTCTACCTTATATAGAATATATATAAAAGCTATAGACACTAGCATTAATACTATATAATAAAAGAACAATATTACCTACTATAACTATAAAAAAAAAGGCTATATTTAAAGAAACTATATAAAGCTAACCTAAAATAAATTCTAGGCAGAAATACCTAAAAAAGAAGGATTTAAGAGAATAAATAAAAAGAAATATATACACTTTACACTACTTTCTAACAAGGGAAACACTAGTATTAAAACTATAATATATACTATAGTAGTTATTATATATAATAAAGAAAAGCTACAATTCTATAGACTTATAACCCTATTAGATTAGAATAACTATAAAGCTATATAGAAGAATAATTTTAATCTCACTAAATAAAACAAACTCTATAATAGAAAACTCAAATATAAATATATACTTAAGGAACATTTTAACATAAAAAGGCTCTACTAAGGACTAAAAGATTAGAAATACTAAACACTTAAGCTTATCTTTACTAAAGAAAAGAACCCCTATACCTTAATTAAATAGAGTTACTATAAGAATAATAACTATAAACTCTATAAATATAAAAAATACCACTACTTAAATACTATTATATACTATAACTATAGAATTAGTTTAAAAAAGTATAGTTAAATAACTTTAACTTAAATTAATAAATAATCAGCTATATTTAGAACCCCTACAAAAGATAACTCTAGATAGATAAAGCCATTAAATAAAGATCCCTTAAATCCCTATAAGAAATTATTAAAATCTACTAGAACCCTATAGATAACTTTTAAATACTATAAAACATTTAATAAGTATAAAAGGCTTTAGAGAAACAAAATAAAAAACAATAAAAGTAAAGACTTATATAAAATACAATTATTACTATAATATTATATAATTAGAATAGGAACTCTATTAATAACATTTCTATACAATCTTAATAAATAAATTAACTATAATAAATAAGATAACTAGTAAAGAGAACCCAAATACACTATTAGAACTAAGAAACTATATACCTATACCTTACCTATACTAAATATAATATTATAATAGAGCTTAAACTAAATGTCTTAGAGAATAATATTATTAGTAATAAAGACTACAAATAGACTATAGAGTCTATAGAAAAAAAAATCTAAAATATATAAACTAATTAAAATAATAAGAAAGTATAAAAAGTACTATAAAACTTATATAGTATATAGACATAACTAATACATTACCCTAAAAAAATAAAAACAAAATGTACTATTAAAGCACTTAATAGTATTATTAGGGGACAAAACCCTAATAATAATAAATTCTATATCTATAAAGTAAAAACAGTTTAAGCTCTAGGAGAATAAATAAAATAGAAATAAACAGTAGAAAATACCCTTATTACCTATAGAAACCATCTAGACTATAGTAAGGTCTTATAGATGTTATACTATATATATTTATATAAAACATATAGTAAGAATAAGTTTAGAAATAACTATTTTCTAACTAAGATTATAACTACTCTAGTACCTAAACACTATATATACTAAAACCTTAAGAACTATTAAGTAATAAAGAAATAGTTATATAATCTATTTATCCTTAAATAAAAAAACTAGAAGTATAGTAGATAGTATATAAAAGCACTAAACTACTACAACTATCTATATAAAGAATATAAAATACATATATAAGCCAAGGTTATAGACTAGCACAATATATTAAAAACTAAAAATACCCCCTAAAGTAAAACACTAGGGTATAAGGCATAAGGTTCTATACATATATAATAATAATAATAAAAAGTAAGAACTTATTATACAAATATAAATTAATAAATAATAGCTTATAGCGTTTTTAAACTATAAAGTATAAAAGAACTATATTAGTCCTAAGGCTATAAATAGACTTAAGCTACTATAGAAACCAATATAAGAAACTACTATTTAAAATACTAATAAAAATATTCTACTAAAAGAAAGCATTATAAAAGAAATTAATTACCTTTACCTATAAGTTATAAATAGTAATATATATATATACACTTATATTAGGAAATTTTAAATAGTAAATATACTCTTAGAATATAAATAGTTTAAAAAGCATAATCCATAGATTAACTAGAAAACTAGCTAGATAAAATTACTTAAGTAAATCATATCTAGTTATATTAAAGCAGACTTAAAGAGATCTTAACCTTCTACTAAATAACTAGAAAAAGGAAAGTAAAGAATAGAATTCTTACTACTCTTATAAGGAATAGTACATAAGTAAATATAAAAACAAAGGCAATAAGCAAATTATATTATATACTAAATAATATAGCAGTTTAAGAAGCTTAATAAGAACCTTAAGAAAATAAGGTAGAAAGTAATAAAAAGAAAAAAAAACTAAAAAACATACTAATATAATATTATAAGTATAGGAAACTCTTTAATAAAAAAATCAAAGGGGGACTACTATAGTACTCTAAATAGAATTATAAGATTAATATTATTAATAGAAAATAGCCACACTCTAATAAACTATATACCCTTAATATAAAATAGAAAGAAATACTTAAGGAGTACCTAGAGTAGATATTATATTAAGGAAAGATCTAAGTATCTAAGTCATTAGCCAGGTATCCAGTTATATTTATACTAAAGAAAGATAGTGGGCTATAATTAGTTATTAACTATAAATAGCTTAATACTATTACTATTAAAGATAGAATATTACTGCCTCTAATAGGAGAAATATAAGATAGGCTATATAGAAAAATAATCTTTATAATACTAGACCTTATATCAGTCTATAATTAAATCTAAATAAAAGAAAGACATAAGTAGAAAATAGCATTTAGAATAAAGTATAGACTTTATAAGTATCTTACTATACTATAAAAATTAACTAATATACCTATAACATTCCAATAAATAATTACATATATCTTAAGAGAATACCTTAATATTTTTATTATATACTACCTTAATAATATACTAATCTTCTTAAATAATAAAGAAAAGTATAAAAAGTATATATATAAGGTATTATAACTCCTTAAAAATACATAACTATTAATTAACCCCCTTAAAAGCAAATTCTATAAGAAGAAAGTAGCCTTTCTAGAATATATTATCTTATATAATAAGATCTAAATAGACCTAAAGAAGATTATAGTAATTAAGAACTAAAAACCACTAATAAATATTACCAAAGTGCAATCCTTTATTAGCCTAGTAAACTACTACTAATAGTTTATTAAAAATTTTAAAAAAATTACTATATCTCTTATAGATATTATATAAAAGGAACTCAAGTTCTAATAGATAGAGAAATAATAAAAAGCCTTTAAATAGATTAAAAACACTATTACTAGCAAACTTATACTAAGGACTTTTAACCCTAAATAAAAAATTAAACTTAAAATAGACTTATTTAATTTTATAAATAGAGTATAAATTAAATAAAGAGATAATAAAGAGAATTTACACCCTATTACATTTTAGTTATATAAACTATATAAAGTAGAGCTTAACTACCTAATATATAATAAAGAATTCCTAGTAATAGTAGAAACTCTTAGAGAATTTAAGCACTACTATATAGATAGTAAGCATTAGATTAAAATCTTTATAGATTATAAAAATATCACTTACTTTACCACCACTTAAAAGTTAAGTAAGCAATAACTTAATTATATAGAATACCTTACCCAATTTAACTATATTATTATCTATTATAAAGAAACAGAGAATAGAAAAGTAAATACCATTAGCAAGAGACTAAACCTCAATAATAAACAGCCTATTATTAGTAAATAACTCTTAGAAAAAACTCTAGAAAGATACTTATAACAGACTAAAGTTATAAGAATAGAAAACACATAACTAAAAGAGTAATACCTTAAGATAATTTAAAGAGTTATTATAGAATAGCATTTTAAGGATTTTAAAAGATAAGACACTATTATAGAGATTAAATAGGCTATATATAGAGAGAAGGTTTACTTACTAGATAAAGTAGAATACAAGGTTATTAATAACTACTATATTACTAACTATTATAACCCCAATAAAATAATAATATAAGTCAAACAGCTTTATAACTCTAATACCCTTAATATAGCTCTAAAAAAATAAATAAAGAAATATAAATCCTATAATACAAGTATTACAAATGTCTTTAAGATAGTATACTCACTATTATAAAGAATTAAAAAACACAATAATAGCATAGATAATAGCAAATAAACATTATACTACTAAGTGCCAGATAATATTAAAAATAACTTTATCTAATATATATATGAGTTACCTATATATAGATATTAAAAAGTTATAAAAACCCTAGAATAGATTAAATAGAACTATAAGTTCTCTAATATAAAAAAACACATTAAATGTATTCTTATATAATATAATATCTATAATAAGGCTAAATTATAATAATATAAGCCTTATAGAGAACTATAATCTCTCTAAGTACTACTCTAACTATAGGAGTTAATATCCATGGATTTTATTATTAAACTATCACTATTATAAGACCCTATAATAGAATATATCTATAATAGCATTCTAGTTATTATTAATAGACTTATAAAGTTCTATCTTTACATTCCTTATAATAAATCAATAGATATAGAAGAATTTTTATATATCTTTCTATAATATATTATTGCTACCTATAGATTGCTATTAAATATTATTATAGATAGAAAAATGCCATTCTTTTTATAGTTCTAGCAATACCTTATAGTATAAATTAGTCTAAACTATAAGCTTAATATAGTATAGAGACTATAAGTAAATAAACAGACTAAATATATAAACCAAATACTTAAAATATACCTATAATATTATATTAACTATAAGCAAAATAATTAAATAGAGAAGTTATCTATAGTATAACTTATATATAATATATTAGTTAATAAGACTACTAAGCTTATACTAGCTTATATAAACTTTAGGTTTATACCTAATGCCTATTAAGAATGTAAAGAAAGACCCCTAGTACTTAAGGCTATACTTAAGTTAAATAACTTAAAGAATCTATATAAGTAGCTTTAAATAAAAATTCTCTTTATATAAGAATAAATAAAGAAATACTATAATAAAAAACAATTAAAGAAACTAACCTTCTAAAAGAAAGATATAGTTTACCTTACTATAAAAAACATTAATATAAAACAACTAAATAAAAAACTTAATTACCACTATATTAAACTATTCCCAGTTAAGAAGTATATCTCTAATAATAACTATAAGCTTAATTTACTAAATAAAATATAGCTATACTTAGTCTTCTATATTTTACTATTAGAACCTATAAAAAGAACTATTTATATTAGAAAAGTATATATTAATAAAGCTACCCTAGAATAAAAATAGGAAATTAAAAAAATTCTTAACTATAAGAAAAATAGAAATAGAAAATTAGTAGAAGTACCTTATTAAATAGAAAAACTATAAGAAATCAAAAAACATATAGAAACTATTTAAATATCTATTCTATACTTAGAAGGAAATCTAATAGTATTATTAATCCCAATAGCATTTTAATTAAGAATACTAAAAGCATTAAGAGACTATAGATTGCCTATAGCCTATTAGATTATAATAATATTCTATTTCTTAAACATTCTATTCTTCTTTTCTAAACTAAGTAATCCACAATAAATAGTATTCTTACAATAGGATTTTAATACTAAATAAGTTTAATAAAGGCATAGCAAACAGGCAAAGGCCTCTTAAATAGCATAGAATGCCTCTTTCAAAGCGGCTATAGCCTTATCTTTAGAAGCTTTCAATTTTATATCCTTAGTAGAAAGACTTACAACTGCAAAAAGTAAGCAAGAAAACATTAGAATAGATACCTTAGAAAAACAAATAGATACCTAATATAAAAGGACCAGAACAAGTTATTTTATTTTAATATAATAACTATAATAATAAGAATAAAAAGAAATAATATATTATACCTTAGTATAATAGCAAGACAAGCATAGTATAATTATAGGAGTACTAGTTATAAAAACAAAGGATAAAAGATTATTATATTTAGAATATTTATACTAAGAAATATAATAAACAGATATAATTAATATATATTAAAGAAAAGAAAAAGAAAGGAATAGACTAACCAAGCTAGATAGAGAAAAATAGACTTTTTATATAGTCTTAATATAAAAAACCACTATAAAGAGATATTATATTATAATATAATAGTCATAAGGGTTCTATAACTAGTTATATAACTTACATAGACTAAAAGAACCTATAGAACTAACCTATCAGTCCTAATAAACTAAACTAGTCCCTTATAGAAGCAAGTTAATCCCTTATAAAAGCAAGTTAGTCTACCCTAGAGAAACAATTAGTCCTTCTAGTATATAGATAAAAGAGTTCTATAGAGTATATCTAGCTAGAAGCCTACTAACTATTAATATAACTTAATTACCTTAACTACTATATATACTAAGTATTTAACTATTACTAAATATAATATATACCTAATATATATATACCCTAACTACTCTACTAATAACTAACCCTAATACAATCAGACTTAGTTATAATTAGAAACCTAACCATTACACTTTACTCTCTTTATTATCTTTTTCTTTTTCTTTCTTTTATATATATTACTACTATTAGATTTAATATTTATTAATAATATATAATAAACTAACTAAATAACTAAAATACTAAGGGCATTTCTAAGCTAAATCTCTTTACTAAATAGCTTACTAAAGCTATATATAGCTAGGCTATTTAAATATAAATAAGTCTATTTATTCTAAGAGGTCTTTAAAAATAGTATTATTAATAGTAATAAACTATATCTTTTAAGCCTTTTAAAAGGCTTTTAGATTATTTTAATCTAAATTATTAGAAAATAAAGGATAAAAAAAGAGAATTCTCTTTTAAAATAACTAAATATCTCTAGTTTAGAAAATAGCTAGGTACTAGAGAAATAATTTTTAAAGATAGGCCTTAATAGACTCTATCTATTATATTGCTTAGTAAAGGGATTTAAGTGTTTTAAACTGTATTTATAAAGCTTAAATAATATTTAATATATTCTTAATTTATAAATAGAAAACCCTTATTAATTATATTACTATTAGTCTATTTATAATTATATTTATAACTATAGTCTTTATAATATATAATTAAAGCCTTAATATAGTCTTTAAAATATAGATAATTAAGTATATTTATAAAAGGGTTAGACTTACTATATAATAGACAATTAAACATTTATATAATTTATTTAACCTTAGTATAGTTAGAAAGGAATACTTACTATTCCCCTTTAAATAGCCTTTACTTTATATTTAGAAAGGCTAAATAAATAATATATTAAAAAAAAGTCTATTTACTAAATAAAATAAAATATAAAATTATTAATAACTATTATATTATTAACTACTATAACTCTAATAAAATAATAATATAAATTAAATAACTTTATAACTTTAATACTTTTAATATAGCTTTAAAAGAATAAATAAAAAATATAGATTTTATAATATAAATATTATAAATATTTTTAAAATAATATACTTACTATTATAAAAAATTAAAAAATATAATATTAATATTAATAAAAGTAAATAAATATTATATTATTAAATACTAAATAATATTAAAAATAACTTTATTTATTATATATATAAATTACTTATATATAAATATTAAAGAGTTATAATAAAAAAAGAATATATAGTATAGAGTATAAGTAATAAAAAGTAAATAAATAGTAAAGAAAGTATTTAGTGCCTTAGTAATTAATATAGTTATAAATAGTAAAGAGAAATAATAATAAAACTATTATTAGGTATATAGAGTAGCTAACTAACTAAGTAGCTAAGCTATAGGTGGCTATAATATTATAAGCTATATATATATAGATATATAATATAATAAAATATTAAGAGAGAGTTAGAGCGGGATTAGACTAAATAGAAGGCTTAATATCTAGCTAAAAAGCTTTAGTTAACTTATTAAATAAAATTACACTATAAAAGCCTTATTATAACCTATATCTAAATAGAGAGTACTACTAGCAATACTAATAGAAAGCTTTAACTAAGCTAGAAAAGCCTATAATATTACTTTAAACTACTAATAGAGAAAAGCTTAATGTCTATAGCTATATAAAGCCCTTAAGTCTCTAGTTTAAAAAAGATAAATTTATTATCTATATCCTACTACTTACTTATACCTTATAGCTAATTAAGATAATTAAAATATAAGCAAATAATATTTATACTTATAATAATATAGCTACTTTAGTAGCTATAGTAGCCTTAGCTACTACTATTATAAATACTAGTAAAGTTATCTATAAGATAAGTTACTCTAAGAGGTCTTTTCTAACTTATTTAATAATAGTATTACTAATAGTTTAAAAATAGAATAACTTTTACTACTCTCTTTCTTTTAGAGCCCTAGAGCTATATAAGAAATAATAAAGTAAAAAGAGTAAAAAAGCTTAATTTATTAATAATAAGCCCTTTAGTAGCTAAATTAAGCTAATAAAAAAGTAATAGAGAGCCTTAGTATAACTTAATCTAACTTAGTAAATAAAGTAAAGATTTAAATTAAAATAGAAGAAATCTATATATAGAGATATATAGCTTGCTTTAGAAGCCTTAATAGAAAGAGATAGTTAGAGTTATTAGCTTGGTTTTTCAATATAGGTTTTTAGTTAGTTTTTTTATTTAGTTATTAAATTAATTACTTTTACTATCTTTAAATTATATACCTAATGCCTCTATAATATAATAAGTAATATATTAAAAGCTATAGTTATATATAGAAGCTAAGGGCTAGTTTTAAATAAAGTTATAACTAGCGATTTAAAAAAGAAATAGATATATATACTATATAATATATTAAAAGCTATAGTTATATATAGAAGCTATATAATTATAAAGAAGCTATAGCTATATAAAAAGGCATATAATATAAAGGAGCTATAAAGGAAATATATAATATAGAGAACCTATTTAGTTAGTAATAGTATATAGAAATGAGTCTAGGGTAAGCTAGAAAAAACAGTAAAAAAAAACCAATATAAGCCTTTTAAACTTTATATTTAAAAGGGATTAAAAAGTTATAAAAACCCTAGAATAAATAAAATAAAACTATAAGTTTTTTAATATAAAAATTATATTAAATATATTATTATATAATATAATATTTATAATAAAGCTAAGTTATAATAATATAAACTTTATAAAGAGTTATAATTTCTTTAAGTATTACTTTAATTATAGAAATTAATATTTATAGATTTTATTATTAAACTATTAGTTTTATAAAACCCTATAATAGAATATATTTATAATAGTATTTTAATTATTATTTATAACTTATAAAGTTCTATTTTTATATTTTTTATAATAAATTAATAAATATAAAAGAATTCTTTTATATATTTTTATAATATATTATTACTATTTATAAATTATCTTTAAATATTATTATAAATAAAAAAATACTATTTTTTTATAGTTTTAATAATATTTTATAATATAAATTAATTTAAACTATAAGCTTAATATAGTATAAAAACTATAAATAAATAAATAAATTAAATATATAAACTAAATACTTAAAATATATTTATAATACTATATTAACTATAAATAAAATAATTAAATAAAGAAATTATCTATAGTATAATTTATATATAATATATTAGTTAATAAAACTATTAAATTTATATTAGTTTATATAAACTTTAAATTTATATTTAATATTTATTAAAAATATAAAGAAAAACTTTTAGTATTTAAAGTAATATTAAAGTTAAATAACTTAAAGAATTTATATAATAAAAAAAAGTATATAATATAAAGTATAAGTAATAAAAATAAATAAATAGTAAAGATAGTATTTAGTACTTTAGTAACTAATATAGTTATAAATAGTAAAGAGAAATAATAATAAAGCTATTATTAAACTACCTTTATATATAGAGTAATTAATTAGTTAAGTAGTTAAGTTATAGATAGCTATAATATTATAAGCTATATTAAGCTTATATATAAGTATATAATATAATAGAATATTAAGCTAGTTTTAGAAAGAATTTATATAAGTAGCTTTAAATAGAAATTCTTTTTATATAAAAAAAATTAAAAAAAACTAACCTTTTAAAAGAAAAATATAGTTTATTTTATTATAAAAAATATTAATATAAAGTAATTTAATAAAAAACTTAATTACTATTATATTAAATTGGTTTTAATTAAAAAATATATTTTAAATAATAACTATAAGTTTAATTTATTAAATAAAGTATAGTTATATTTAGTATTTTATATTTTACTATTAGAATTTATAAAAAGAATTATTTATATTAAAAAGGTATAATAAAAAAAGAGTATATAATATAAAATATAAATAGTAAAAAGTAAATAAATAGTAAAGATAATATTTAGTACTTTAGTAATTAATATAGTTATAAATAGTAAAGAGAAATAATAATAAAGTTATTATTAAAAGAGTAATTAACTAGCTAAGTAATTAAGCTATAAGTAGTTATAACTTTATTATAAACTATATTAAGCTTAACTATATATAGGTATATAATATAATAGAATATTAAGCTAGTCTTTTATAAATATATATATATATATATATTATAAAACTAACTTAATATTCCATTATATTATATACCTATATATAGTTAAGCTTAATATAGCTTATAATAAAATTATAGTTACTTATAACTTAATTACTTAGCTAGTTAGCTACTCTATATAAATAGCTTAATAATAGCCTTATTATTATTTCTCTTTACTATTTATAACTATATTAATTACTAGAGTACTAAATATTATCTCTACTATTTATTTACTCTTTACTATTTATACTCTATACTATATACTCTTTTTCTTATTATTATATATATATATATATAAAGGGTTAAAGTAGAATTAAACTAAATAAAAGGCTCTAACTAATAGTATTTAGCTAGAAAGCTTTAATTAACTTATTAAATAAAGTTATATTATAAAAGTCTTATTATAACTATAATTATAATTTATACCTAGATAAAAAGCACTATAATACTAATAAAAAGCTTTAATAATACTAGAAAAGCCTATAATATTACTTTAAGCTATTAATAAAGAAAAGCTTAATTTACTTTACTTATAGCTATATAAAGCCCTTAAGCTTCTAGTTTAAAAGAAATAAATTTATTATTTATATTTTACTATTTACTTATACTAGTTATTTAAAATATAAGTAAATAATATTTATATTTATAATAATATAGCTATATTAAAGAGATTAAATCCCTTTACTAAAGCTACTTTAATAATTATAATAGCCTTAACTATTACTATTATTAATATTAGTAAAGTTATTTATAAAATAAGTTACTTTAAGGGGTTTAATAATAGTATTACTAATAGTAATAGAATAATTTCTATTACTTTCTTTCTCTAGTTAATTTAAAACTAAAATATAAAAAGTAAAAGAGTAAGTAAACTAAAAAAAGCTAGCTTTTTAATAATAAGCCTTTTAGCTAGAAAGTTAATTTTATAAATAGATTATAAGTATAGAACTATAAATATATAGCTTACTTTAAAAGCCCTAATAGAAAGAAATAGTTAGAGTTACTTTAAAAGAGCTCTCTTAGCTTAGTTTTTTAATATAAGTTTTTAATTGGTTTTTTAATTTAGTTATTAAATTAATTACTTTTACCATTAAATTATATACTTAATGTCTCTATAATATAATGTTTAATTAAATACTAATACTATTATAAAGAGCTATTCTATATATAATATATTAAAAGCTATAGTTATATATAGAAGCTATATATATATACTATAAAGAAGCTATAGCTATATAAGAAGGCTAATATATAATGTAAAGGAGCTATAGGGGAAGCTAGGTATATATAATATAGGGAACTTATTTAGTTAGTAATGGTATATAGAAATAGGTCTAGGGTAAGTTAGAAAAGACAGTGAAAAAAACAGTATAAGCCTTTTAAACCTTATATTTAAAAGGGATTAAAAAGGTATATATTAATAAAGCTACTCTAAAATAAAAATAAAAGGTTAAAAAAATTCTTAACTATAAAAAGAATATAAAAATAGAAAACTAATAGAAATACCTTATTAAATAGAAAAACTATAGTAAGTTTAAAAATATATAGAAACTATTTAAGTATTTATTTTATATTTAAAAAGAGATTTAATAGTATTATTAATAATTAAAGAAAATATATTTTATAAGTTTAAACTAAGTTTAAAAGATAATTAATTAATATTATTAAAATACTAACTATTTATAACTTCTTTATAAAATAGAATTTATAAGTATTTAAAAATAAAAGAATACTATTTTTCTTATTTAACTAAATAATACTATAATAGATTATAGTATTATAATAGAAATAAATATTTATATAAATCTTATAAATCTAAAAAAGTCTTACTATAGTAATAGCTATATATATTTAAAGAGTAATAAACTTATTTAATAAATATAGTAAATTATTACTAATAGAATTTTTCTTATAAAATAAATAAGTTTTATAAAAGTTTAAAAATTAAACTATTAAACTATAGTTAAAAGGAGAGTTATATATAAAGAAAGGAATTTATAAACTA
The DNA here is from genome assembly GCA_020746835.1 of Stachybotrys elegans. NCBI lineage: Eukaryota > Fungi > Ascomycota > Sordariomycetes > Hypocreales > Stachybotryaceae > Stachybotrys > Stachybotrys elegans. Next base: position 248,307 of record JAGPNK010000027.1, on the reverse strand, counting down.
AAGTAATTAAAATACTATTATAATAAACTTTTTATAATATATACTTATAATAATATCTAGTATTTTTAATTATAATATAGTAATAACTATAGAAAAAACACTATATATATAGTATATTTATATTATAACTAACTAAAAGAATAAATTCTATAAGTATTTAGGTTTTATAATATTTATAAGTACTATATAATATAATTAATTAATTAAGAATAAAAGAAAGAAAGAAAAATTATTAATAAAATAGAAAGTAAATAGCCTTTTTATATAATAAGAAAAAGAGTATATAGTATAGAGTATAAATAGTAAAGAGTAAATAAATAGTAGAGATAGTATTTAATGCCTTAGTAACTAATATAGTTATAAATAGTAAAGAGAAATAATAATAAGGCTATTATTAAATATATAAAGTAGCTAACTGACTAAGTAACTAAGCTATAGGTGGCTATAATATTATAAGCTATACTAAGCTTAATTATATATAGGTATATAATGTAATAGAATGTTAAGATATATAGAAGGTTATAGTAGAGTAATACTTAGCTAGAAAGCTTTAGTTAACTTATTAAATAAAGTTACTAATACTATAGAAGCCTTTTTATATAGTTTTAAAATAAAAAACTACTATAGAAAGGCATTATATTATAATATAATAACTATATAAATTATATAATAAATTATATAATTTAAAAGAAAAGATATATACCCTTTTTAAGTATAGAGTAAAGGCTACTTAAGGGAGAATAGTAAATATTTCCTTTTAGCTATACTAAAGTCAAATAGATTATATAAATGTCTAATTACTCATTATATAATAAATACACTTAATTATCTATATTAAACTATACTAAGGCTTTAACTATATACTATAGAGACTATAGTTATAAATACAGTTATAAATAGACTAATAGTAATATAATTAATAAGTAGTGTTTTCTATTTATAAAGTAAGGGATGTATTAAATATTATATTATATTTATATAGTTTAAAATACTTAAATCCCTTTATTAAGTAGTATAATAAATAGAAATAAGCTATTTTTATTATTCTAATAGTTTAATAAACTCTAAGATATCTATTATTTAAAGAAGACTCTAATAGGCTTACTAGTTCTATTTACCTTTTTCTTACCTTTTTAGTTCTAAAGAAGGCCTAGGTTTAAACTATTAAGCTATTATTTAAAAGGCTTAAAAGCCCTAGTCTATTACTATTAGTAATACTATTCCTTAGCCTTTTAAAATAGATAGACTTATTTTTATAGTTTAGCTATCTCTAGCCTAGAGTTATTAGTACCCCTACTCTAAAGAAGTTATATTATCCCTAGTATTTTAGTTTATATTCTCTATTAAGTATTATTAATAATAAAGATTTTAGTAAGTATAGATAGAAAGAAAAGAAAAAGAGAGGTAATAGAGAGGGCAAAGGCCTTTTTATATATATTTCTTAAACTCTATTCTAGGGCTAGGCCTTATATACTAAATTATACATTTCTAGCCTAATGTAGCTATAGTACTATTTATAGCTATAGCCGTTATATAGTAAGTTAGTTTCTTTATTATAAGCCTATATAGTCTAAGGACTTCTACTGGAATCGCAGTATATATAGTATTCTAACCTTAATATATCACTCTTAGTATATATAATAGTACCTTTAAGACTAGCCTTATTAGAACATATATAAGGGCTAGATAAACAGGCTAATAAACAGTATATATATATATTAAAAGGCCAGTTTGCTAACCTTATTACTACTATTACTATTATAGCCCTTTTATTATTCTCTAGCTTTAGCTAATAGATAATATTATCTAATAATCCCTTTATTATTTAATACTATTCTTTAGTTCTATAGATAGTAAGACTACTATTATTTATATATACTATTGTTCTTTTTTCTATACTAAACGTACCTACTATATTATAATTTAAAAGAATTAAAAATCTACTAAACTAACTAGTTTAGAATAAAACTTAGTCTTAAACTAATAGTTTTATTAAATAGTTAGTTTTAATAATATATAAATAGAAGGATTCTATAGAATATATTTAAATAGAAGCCTACTAGCTATTAATATAATTTAATTACCTTAACTACTATATACTTTAAGTATTTAACTATTACTAAATATAATATATACTTAATAGTATATATACTCTAACTACTCTATTAATAACTAACTTTAATATAATTAAACTTAGTTATAGTTAGGAATCTAACTATTATAAAAAAGCTTCTTTATAATATAATACTAAGTGTTTTAAAAAGGCTTAAATAATATTTAATATATTTTATAAATAAAAAACCCTACTTATTAATTATACTACTATTAGTCTATTTATAATTATATTTATAACTATATTTATAACTATAGTCTTTATAATATATAGTTAAAGTCTTAATATAAATTATTATTTAGAAAGTTAATTAAATAATTATATACTAAGGAATATATAATATAGATAATTAAGTATATTATATAATAGGCAATTAGGCATTTATATTATTAATTTAACCTTAGTATAGCTAGAAGAAAGAAAAGACTTATAGTCTCTCTATTTCCCTCTTTCTTTAAGTAGCCTTTACTTTATACTTAAAGAGAACTATTTAATAATATATAAAATATAATATTATAAACTAAATATATAAAAATAGTAGTTCTTTAAGCCTTTTAAACTATATTATAAATTAATATATACTTTATTAAGTAAATAGAGTAAGTTAAATATATATTTTATTATTAACTAATTACTATTTATTATATATAAATACTTTTATATTACTAATATTTATTAATACTTTATATACTAAACTTAATAAATTAAATATATACTATTTTATATATTAGTATAGATAAATATATAAAGCTTTAATTACTATAAAATAGAAAAGGGACTATAGGCCCTAAGCTATTTAATAAGCGAATAAACAGTTTACCCGTTTGTATCAATTAGGGCTACAGTAGCGGCCCTAGTACCAATTTCCCTAGAACTTGGCTAGGAACAGCTAATAAAAGTGAATCCGGAATCCAATCTCTCTTGCAAAGAAAAAGCATTAAATCCCGCCTACTGAGGATCTGGAGCTCCGCAGTTGGAAGCAGTGCAGCCCGAGTCATCAGACACGGCTGCGTGGAAGATGACGGTGTACAACCCACCGCATGGAGGGAACGGCTCACTCACCCACAATGTCCCTGGGAGGCCAGGAGAGCCGCAAGAGCCGCCACCGTTAAGGTTATACTGGCCGGGCGCGCATGGGAAGTTGTTCCCGGTACCCGAGAGCGCCCCGCAGTTAGCTTGTACGTGGGCGGTCGTGATTCTCCAGCCGCCCGTGGTGGTGAAGAAGGCGCACGTTTTCGACGAGTCGCTCGGGCAGGATTGCACCATGACGAAACCGACATCAACGCCGTTGCTCAGCTTGTTCTGCCCGGCCCCTTCGTGGAGCTTGTAGGGGCCCGGATTCCCACCGCTGTCCTTGCCCACATTTTCAAGGTACCAGCCCCAACGGCCGCAGCCCTTAGACTGGAGCGTGGTGGTGTCACACAGGTCACTTGTGCAACCGCTGGGAACCCCGAAGGCCGTCTCGGTGCCGCAGGTGCCACCGCCGCTGTCCGTACAACAGCATATGCTCCCACTACAGCCATCGGATTGAGAAGTGCAAGTCTTGCCGGCAGGGGGGTTATTACAATCCCCCGGGGTAGATCCGGAAGGGCAGTGGGGAGTGCAGGGATTGGGCGTACAACAGCATATGCTCCCACCACAGCCATCGGATTGAGAAGCGCAAGTCTTGCCGGAAGGGGGGTTATTACAATCCCCCGGGGTAGATCCGGAAGGGCAGTGGGGAGTGCAGGGATTGGGCGTACAACAGCATATGTACCCACCGCAGTCGTCGGGTATAGAAGTACAAGTCTGGTCGGAAGGGGGGGCATGGCTGCAATCCCCCAGGGTAGAGGGGTAAGAGCACTGCTTGGGAATGCAACAGCAACACACACTATTGTACTGGCCATTGCTGCAATCAGGAATAGTACCTCGGATAGGGTTTCCACAGGTGCCCTCGAACCCAGAACACGTAGTGGTGCCGGGTTGCAAAATATGCTGAACTTGGTCCTCCGGGCATTGTGGCGTGTCAGGTGGCTGGCAGCAACATACTTGGGCGTAGTCGGGATTGCTCGACCACCCGTCCGGGTTCGGGACATGTTTTAGATTGCACCAATCGGGCGTCGTCGGGCTGCACTTACCCGGGCAGGAATTGATATAGACATCGGGGCAGCCTGGGATTGCGGGAGGTGGTGGACAGCAGCACCAGCTGTCACAATAATCCTTGCAGGTGAAGGGAAACTTGAACTGCAATGCCCAGTTTTTGTTGCCACCCGGGATAGTCTGGAGGTCCGAGTATGGTGGGCTCGAGTTTATGCCACCCCAACAGGTTTGGGAATTTGTCTGGGCGTGGAACGCGATATAGGCATATTTCGGACCATCTGTGCAGGGGTTTTTGCTGCCGTAGACCAAAGAGAAGGGAACGTAGACTGGCTGAGAGGTAACCTTGGTGTCGAATCCTCCAGGATTATCACGAGTGATAGGCGATGTTGAGATCTGAACCTTGTAATCGGCTTGAAGGTTGCTGCCGGATGGAGCAGTGGCAGTAAGTATAAAGCAGAAACCAGTCGTCGTCTGGCATTGTCCAATTGTGACATCAATAGTCCCCTTCTGGGTGCCGGAACCGGTGTTGGCCAGTGGATTGCCACAGTACAGCGTTCCGTGGAAGGACCCTTGCGGGATAGTGACGATCTTGGTACACACTGGCTTCATCACGTCGCCGTTACTGTTGAGAGGCCCATCGCATGTCGGCGGGGTCTTGCCGGGGGCTGGATCAATGCTAGTCCCGTCACATACGGGAGCAGTGGTGCGTCTTTGTAGAGGTGTGTCGTTATAGGTATAACCCTGACAGCAAGAGCCAGAAGTCGCTTTCGTGCACTGATCAACGGCCGCCACGCAGCCAAAAAGAGCGGTGAAAACTAGAACGAGGCTCCTCATGTTGAAAAGTCTTCCGTGTGGAGGCAGAGAAACAAGGACAATATGGTGATAGACGGTGCTTTACAGATATGTAGACAAACAAACCGATGAAGGGGATTTCTACTATTTAAGATTAATTTCGAGCCTTGGTGGCTTATTCCGATGCTATAGCGGAGCAGCTACAAGTTTCTCGGTAATCACGTCATGTTTGTCATTATCCAATTCTAGATTTCTGGTATCACATCTATTTTCTTGCATCTGATGAGCTAACTTAACAGCCACCATACAGACCGCCTTCTAAGTAGTTATATCTGCCTGTCAAGGAGAGTGTTTGTAGCTGCAATGGGTTGCGTTAAGCTTTTGAGAAGGGGGTCTCACGAAGCCTCATGTAAGGCTAACCCGTGGGTGATGCCATAATCATCTTGTGATTCCGTGTTCATCATGTATATACAAACCCTATCCCACCTGACTTAGGTGGAACATGTCATAGCTTGGTCCAGATTTCGCTGAGCACAGTTTGGCAGATCCCTTAAAGGGCGGTCAGTCCCCAGCGTTCTAGATCTAAGCCACGTTGACGGGCCCGCTTATTTTCGCAACCCCTTCTGGTTTCTAAAACCGCCGCCATACACACCACCATTAAGTCCGCAATACAGCCTTTGGCTTAATGATATCATTATCGCCTCATAGTACTATACCGCATGTGTTTTTACTGAAGAAGCTACAGCCACCATTGTATAGAAGTGGGGTCCCCGAGGGCCCGAAACTGTTTTGCTATTGATTGTTGTATATAAATGTGTCATAGCTAAAGTAAGTCGGCTCCTCGGATCCTCCGGCCACCTCGCGCGCTCTAAGCGTCTTGTGTTTCGCTAGATCTCGGATAAGCTAATTCTAAATCGTTGTTCGTTTGCGGTGAGGCCAGGTATTTATTTTGACCAGTTGCGGATGCCCTTGCTCGGAATGGGCACCCAGTCTTCGCGGATCATTCCTGGAGCCCTAAGCCACAAACTCCCATCATCTCGCTCGATTGTACGCAGGCTAGTCAGTCGCTGAGGTGTGAAAGCTGTTGACTATATGCTAGTTGCTACATCTCTTTTTGCCCAGGGCGCCTCTATTGGTTCAATAGAGGCATATAGAAAGGCGCGCAGCCGGCTGAAGGATGTATATTATGCTGACTACAGTATGACAGAATGCAGGGTTGAAATAAGACACATGCGGATGCACAAGAGATTTCTAATAATATAATGCTTAAGGCACTGCCAATAATACCCTTATAATAAGGAAAAGAGTGTGCAGTGTAAGGTATAAGCAGTAGAGAGCAATAATCAGTAAAGGCAGTACCTAGTGCCCTGGCAACCAATGCAGTTATAAACAGTAGAGAGAAACAATAATGAGGCTATATCAGGCGTACACAGTAGCCGACTGGCCGAGTAGCCAAGCCACAGGTGGCTGCAACATGCACAGGCATGTAATGCAACGGGATGTCAAGCTGGCTGAAATGACGGATGCACATCTTAGCTGAGGAGATTGCTATGCTACTCGCTACTCTACCCCTGAGAAGCAAGGCAGCAAAGAAGATTACAGGGAATTGCTTGGTTAAATTTTTTGTCACATGGTGGGGTGAGGATTTATGGCACAGTTTGCTTTTACATTGTACATTATCCTGACTCTTAAAATTGTGATGAGGAGTGTTAGTCTGACCCCAAGGTGGCGTGACGCCCTGGGCCTTCATATCACCCAATTTGCACATAGAGACTCGGCCCTGACCTGTGAAAGTCATGAGGGAGAAATAATCTAAACTTAAGTTGAAGTTTGAAGCTAATAATCGGATATACCTTTACGTCATTCGAAGTCTATGATGGTCGAGACTCTGGTTAGCTTATCCCTTTGAGTGTCAAGGAGCAGCAAGCTTGTATTAGACCCATATACCCCTTAATTTAGATTGGTATAAGAAGTAACTTTAACCCTTTTCCTACTAAAAGCCATACTAAATGGATATTCAAGATACTGTAATAGAGAATACAATTGTAGTTAGAGGCATTAGTAAAGCTAATAATAAGCTTTTTATATAGCTAGATTACTATTAGTAAGAGTAAAAAGATAATATTACAGGGAAACTAAATTTTAAGCCTATTAATAAGTATAGTAGTACCTTTATACTAATAGAGGTAAAATAATATTATCCACTTCTATTAATACTACTAGTAAGCCTGGTTAATCTTCTCTAGCTCTTTATACCTATTTTCCTTATAGAAGCCTAGGTTTGCTATATAAATAAGGCTCCTAAGCCTACTTAAGGTTCTAGACCTAGTTCTTATAGCAATAGTAGCTATATATAGCAGCCCTTATAGTAAAAGAAGGCTTAAAGCCTAACCTTAGTGCTAGAGATCTATCTATAGCTTGCTATATAGATTTATATAGATTTATATAGAGAAATCTATCTAAAAGACTATTAAAAGGCTTCTAGAACTGAGAAATACTTTTTAAATTATTCTATTATTAAATATATAACTTTTAATTAATTCTAGCTACTATTCTACTATATATAAATTTCTCCCTTTTTAAAGCAGCTATAAAGGCCCTTTAAGCTCTATAATAAGTAGTCTAACTACCTATAGACTATTTCTTTATAACTTTAAGTCTTAGGCATAGATATTTCTATAGATAAGTATATAGTTAGCTTTAAAGGCTATGCCTATGAAAAAACAACTATTCCTAGCAAGCTAATATCTATAGACTTTAAAGTCTAGGTTTTGGTCTAGCTAGGCTATTTTTTATAGTAGATTTAGTATACACTAAGGTCCCTACCTACTAGCATTAAAAAAATAAGGTAGGCCTTATAATAGTAGGCCTTATAGTAACAGTAGGCCTTACAGTAGTAGTAGGGCTTATAGTAGTAGTAGGGCTTATAGTAATAGGGCTTATAGTAGTAGGGCTTATAGTAGTAGGGCTTATAGCAAGGGAAAAAGTATAAAGCTACCCCTAATATAATAAAAGCTCTAAACTCTATATAAGCTATAGTGGTTTCTCTACTATTTAGGCTACTAGTAGCTATTTATTATATCTTCCTTAATAATCTTTTCTTATTACTATACCTTTTTTAGGCTTTTAGAGGTTAAAGAATAGCTACTATAGACACTATTTAGATTAACTATAGTATCTATAAACCCTTTATTATAGCCAAGCAGTAAGACTATATTAGAAAGTACTAGGCTTTTAACTATATTAAGACTATAGCTATACTGGATGGCTAGATACATTAGAAAAAAAAGTCTTAATTATATAACTAATAGAAAAACACATACTAATCCTTTACCTAATCCCTTAAGGTTAACTAAATTATATAGAAAGATAATACTCTTATAATAGTACTATTAATAGTATTTATAGAGAATAAATTTATTTATTAAATTTACTAGTAGCCCTCTATAATAATAGTATAGTTATGCCCTATCTACTATAAATTTAGCTTTAACCCAGTTAAGGAACTCCCTATACTAGAGACTATAGCTATTTATAATAAAAAAATAAATACTATAGATATAGAGAATTAACTATAGGCTATAAAAGGTCTTAACTACTAGAACCATAGGGGGGGTAGTAGGTAATAGCCTAAACCTTCCTGCTTAAAGTAGCCCTTATTAATAGCTATCTATTATAGTAGCAGGCTCTAGGGCCCTTGCTATAGCCCCTATATAGGGTATAAAGGCTGTAATAGTAATACCTTATTAATAACCTTATTGCTCTATATAGAAAGACTAGGGGCATAAAAAAGCTCTTTAAGGCTGAAAATACTATAGTTACTCTATTATAGTATAATTATATTAATAGAGAGAAAAGCAGCTATTATTTAGACTATTAAGAGCTTTAGGTAGATAAGGTATAGTAATAAGGTGCCTAGTGCAGCTAGATACCTCTAGGTTAGGTTAGCGGAAATAGCATTAAGCCTATAATAATATAGAAGGGTTATAATATATATAATGTAGCTCTATATACCTGGCAGGAATGCTGGGACTTCTATTATAGCCTAATTTCTTAGGAAACTAAAGTTACTATTTTTTTCTGTATTTTTATTAGTCAAAAACCCTGTCTGTGACAAGCTTGCTGCTCCTTGACACTCAAAGGGATAGGGAATACTGTTGTCTGATTGATTATAATCACGTTTCTAGAAAAGAAAGGGGGCTTGTCAAGTCGCCTTATTCTGATAAAGGTAGGCGTGGAGATGGTCTGATGATGCGCATTAAGCCGAGGCCTGTTTGTGAGAACCATGGGGAGGCGATGGGATGCAACAACGCTGTGGCTAGACAAAATGAGCCTAGGCGTCATGTCCTGCTCGTATTGCCGTGACATTACCCCTCCCATTCGGCCGGTGAGTCTAACGGAAAATGATTCATATACATACTTAAGGTCGGTCTCCAGATTGTCGGACCTGTTTGCTTGACCTGTCAGCTGATTCGCATTGCTTTCTCCACACCGCCCCCTGACGGTTTGAAGATCAGAGCCATGGTGGATCCCGGAGAAAGAGAAGGTTGTAAGGCCTCGAGGCCAGCACGCCTCTAATTGGGCACCTGGACTGGGGGTCGCGAGCATCTCGCCCCGACGTCGCATTTCCTGACTTCGCCGAACGTAGACCACTTACGGGCCTGCCGGTCTGGGCAAGCAACGGAAATAAATCAGGGTGGCGGCTTACGCTCCTGTTATACTCAACATTGCCATGTACAAGCTCTCGGATGCAGCCACGAGCTGTGTTCAAGAGGGAAATGTACTTCATGTGAGCATCTGATATCCTTTCAGCCGCTCTTCATTGTATATACTTGTGTAGATATATCCGAGTGTACTACCTAGATGCTGTGGATAACACCTATAAGGTAATTTTAGCCTTGGTGAGTCGCACTTGTACGAGCGCATCGGATCTTATGCGGACAATGACCTGCTCCGCGCGGAGGAGAACAAATTACTAACGGTGTTACGACCTAGCGCTCAGAAAACCTCTTCAGCTCAGCTAGGCAATTAACTTTACCAGCAAATTCTCCGTGGCTGCTGCGCCCCCAAGAACGGCAAAACCCTCCATGTGTTTTACGAGGAGGTCAGGGCCAATGATGACAGCCAGATCCGCGGTTAAAATCCCCCCTGGTAGCGCAAATGATGGATGGAGAAGGAATAGCAGATATTCTCGAGAATACGTGTTTCCCAGCGGTCTCGGCGGGCAAATCAGGCATCCTTTTGTAGCTACTACCAAGGGGCGACCAATTCACCAAGGCCTCTCGGGGCTGCCGATGCAGAGAGTTTTAAATCGTGTAAGTATACGCCGTCTGTTTCCTTTTTCTTCTCAATACGTGTACTCACAAGCACATGTCCAGTGAAAATGATTTACGTCGACGACAAACTCTTTGTGGGCGCCCATCCATGCCCCGATAATTTGTGCCAAAATCTACACAAGGCTTGAAAGTTCACCCATCAGATGCAAGAGATTACGCGTGACAGGGGGACTGTAACAACTCCACAGCCATGTCGGCGTTCAAAATATAACTCCGGATCAATCATTAATGGGAGCATGTACGGAGAGAACGGCGAACGACGGAGTTCCCATATCCATCTTTATGAGCCCAAGAGTAGCTATATCAGCATCGGGTAGCCAAAGCTGAATCCCCCATGGCCCCTCCTGCTGTTGTTGAATATCGGTCGCGAGGCATTCTGGGTTCTCTCTGAAGCTCCCAACCGAGGTATTGTGAGATTTCCCGATCCTGTGCTCCAATAGGATAAAGATCAGTGACTTCGGGAAGGCCCCCTTGGACAATAAAGATAATATCAAATCAATAGACGGCACTTGGTACAAAGATTTGTGGCTATGGTCAGGCAATATGGAGTTTTACCTGCTACCTGCTGCACTTGGCCGGAAGCCTCCGCGACAATGTCGCTGTGTTATCCAGAATATTCTCCGCGGGGGGGGGGGGGGGCGAGTTAACCGCCTCCGATCCTTATGAATCTGCGGGACGTACACGTAAGAGATGGTTGAGGGAGCATTCATAATCCTAAAAGGCCAGTCTCTCCTTTGCATTCGGCCACGACCCTAAGATGTCCTCTTAGTCTCACCTGGAACACCAATGTTCCCGCACGGGCTTAAGCCGCATGTAGCTGCCAGTTGAACTGTAAATATAAAGAATGAAGAAGAGCCCAGTATTATAAGGATCTACTGGGTTTGGATGAATGAAGGCCAGAAAATCCATGGCAGGAGTTAGTATGGCTATCGCTCCTCCAGGGCCTAAACCTGCTTTGAGTGCTACAAGTTGAATAACAACTAGTTCAAGCGATACTGAACCCGACAATGTTGCAAGCAGTCTTGCTTTTTACTAATGACATAAGCAAATGCCTTCTTGTGGCTTTCCAGTGACCAGGTGATGGTAATCAGCAATGATTAGGAGAGGATGGAACTGATATGTTAAAGGGTTACACAATACCGCGGTCTCTAGGTACTGGAGGTGAATGTACAGTGCTATCCCATTACGTTATGTGGCCCACATGCCATCAGGATGTTTTAGCTTCATTCTTATCTTATCTATCGACGAGGTATTAAAGATCATCATAGTGCTTCCCCTCTTTTGAACTTTTCCCCTCTTCACCTTGCCTTTTCTACATTACAGATATCCAACAAAAGCCTCCTTAACAACACCGATCCCCCATCTACCCCCAAACATCAACATGTGCGGATCGGACTGCAAGTGCGGAGCTAGCTGCTCGTGCTCTGGCTGCCCCGTGCACTCCAAGTAACCACGGATGCTGCTAGCCTGGCTGTAGGTAAGGTAGTCCGATGTAAGGATTGTCTGGAAGCTTACACAGATCCCATAGATAAAGCCGAGAAACTGTAGAGAGAAAAGAGGCAGTCTGGCAGGCTGTGGAAGGATGCAGTTATTTGCGGAAGGGGTTCATGGGAGTGGCATCAAGCATTTACACTAGCTAGGCCAGTTTCCAGACAAATCTGCACCTCAAGACCCATCTCGTCGCGGCAGAACGGACGGTCTCAACGTAATACCCCACTGTGCTGTATACGTGGACACGGCCTTGATAATAAGTCCCAGTGATGTGTAGTGCGCCATCTTGTAGTCGGCTGACATGGGCTCGGACAGGGACACCATGCCAAGTCCTTCAACTCTAATGGTCACAAACCCTCCCCTGCTGTGAAACTCAATGTTCCCCTGAAACCGGGTCGCCTGAATGAAGCTCGACTGAATTCCCAACCATTTAGCCATAAAGAGAAGGGATAATGACAATTCGTCAGACGTTGGTAGGCGGGCAAGTGAAGAAACGCAGCATCCTTGTTTATTCTGATCGTTGGTGGGAGGCTAACCTAGAGCTGTGATTGGGCTTGTTGCTACCTGTAGCAATGCCTTGGGCTGGATTTTACCCGACCATGGCCAGAAAAACAATAACAGAATTACCATTGGGAGAATCGCACAAATCTTCCCGCGATATTAAGGCGTGTACTTGCTGCGGAGAGATGGCCCAACATGTGCATTTGGTAACCAGTCTCAATGCGCCAAGGAAGAGTTTCACAGCAACGAACGCGAGAAAATGAAACCCGAGCCGGTAGGCCGTACGGTCGCTTACCTCTTCTAGTTGCTGCTCCTTTGTGTGCCGAATTTGGATTTACAATTCATATGAGAACCTAGATGTCACGTTACAATACTGACCTTCCTTCAGGTGAAGATTTTGGCGGCTGGAGATGCACAGACCCCCTTGATCAGTACGATCAGTAAGCCGATCTGACCCAGCCTCGACTAGGTCTGGACTGGTCGAGTCCCTGGCTGCTTGGCTGCCTAGATCTGGCCATTTCCAGTCGGGCGGAGCCGGAGTTGCGGCGCAATTTGCCTGAAAAGGCCAAAATGATGCGCACTAGCGATACGCTAACCAGCCCTAAAACAAGCAATAGTTTGGCTAAATTTATTCCAAAGTCCCCTTTCCCCGATCATCCACCACCACACGTCCCTCGCGTTGAGCTGCACCCGTCAGGCCGGATCCTGGTCGTCACGGGGTTCTTGTCCGTCACAGTATCTTATTCTAGTAGAAGACTTGGTTGCTCGGCTCGCTGGAATACCAAACACCTACTATCCTTTAGACTCGCAGAAGCATGCGTGATGAGGGAGAGCCCCTGACGCCCTACCACCCGCATTCAGGCTATTCTTTGCACCAGTCAGCGCTATGCTCATTCCTGAAAGGGCAAACGAGTTCTCCGAAGGATTCGCTGGTGGAGTCACGCCCGACGCCGTCAGCAGCTTCCATCCACTCTCGTGGCGCTGGGGAAATTTGGTCCCCTGAGACGGACATGGGTGCGCCACTCCCGTCCTCATGAGTCGTGAATTTGCGATCCACGGCGGCTGCCTCGTGGGATCAGTCCAGCTAGGGTGGTAGACTAGGGGTCAGCGTGGGCTGCTTTATTATACGCCGTCTTTCTCTCTCGCCCTTTCTCTCGTTCAACCTCTTCTTGCAAACTCGAGAGGCGGATCGGTCCTAACGGCAGATTATCTTGTCTGCGTCCTTTCATTGACATCACAAACCACATTCTTTACTGGCTTCGGCCACTTTACAATCTTTTCATCACCATCTTTTAGCAACTGCACTGCTTTAATCATGAATCCTCGAGGTCTTGCTGTGAGGGCATTGGGTGCCTATGGCGCACTCAACGGTTACTGGGTATAATTGCCATGACTCCGGGTTCAACTGATCCTAACTTAATCTCAGGGACAATGGGGAAATGAGAATCTGAGGACCTACTGCGACTCTGGAATCGACTATGTCACGTTGTCGTTCGTCAACCAGGCCCCCGAACACGATCTCGCAGCCAACTATCCCGGCACCAACTTTGCTGGGCACTGCTCTGCTGGCGTTTTCTACAATGGTACGAACGCCTCCAAGCTGCTCAGCAAGTGCGACGAGATGAAGAAGGATATTCCCTACTGCCGATCTAAGGGTGTCAAGGTACGTGACGGAGATGGCTGCAGCCACATCCTTTCTAATGAGTTTAGGTTCTGCTTAGTATTGGTGGTCATTACAATGAAACGACCAGCAACTACCTCGTTACCTCGAAAGCAAACGGCCAATACTTTGCAAGCTTCCTCTACCGCGCCTTTGGTCCCTGGGACAGTACCTGGACCGGCCCTCGCCCATTCGACCTCAGCTCCACGAACCACACTCAGGTGGACGGCTTTGACTTTGACATCGAGGCCATGTTTGGTTCGTCCTTGCATATGTCGGTAGATATCTCCTCTAACGTGGCATAGACAACGACCCATATATCGCCATGGCCGATACCTTTCGCTCCCTCTCGCCCTCGATAATTCTCACAGCTGCGCCGCAGGTATGTAGAGCCGATAACTGCCACAGAATCGATGCTAATACGTCTAGTGCCCAACGAGCGACGCTTATTTTCACCTCAAGAAGTTTATCAGCCAAGCCAGCCTCGACGCCCTCTTTGTGCAATTCTACAACAACCCAGTGTGCGACGCCGTCGCCGGCAACATGGCTGGTGAAAGCTTCAACTACGACCAATGGGCCAGTATCCTCGCCAGCAGCGCAAAGAGCAAGAACGCCAAGCTCTTCATCGGTCTGCCAGCAAGCACTGAAGCTGCTGGCTCGGGCTACATCACGCCACAGGCAATGAAGGATCTTGTCTGCAAGTGGAAAGGCGGCAAGAACTTTGGCGGTATCTCCCTGTGGGATCTCACCCGAGGCGCTGGGAACGTCGTCAATGGTAAAACCTACAACCAGCACGTATTGGACGCCCTTGCAGGTGGCTGCCCGGCCACGACCACGACCACTACAATGTCCACTGCTACACGCACTTCGACTACCACGAGGGCTCCGACATCAACGGGCAACGGCATCGCTACCCCAACGCCGACGCAGCCCACCATTGTCAGTAACTGCAACAAGTTTTACCTTGTCAAGTCTGGCGAGGACTGCGCAACAGTCGCCAAGAAGAACGGCATCACCGTTAGCCTAGTCAAGACCTGGAACCCCTCAGCCGGCTCCGCTTGCACGAACCTATGGGCCAACGCCTACGCCTGTGTTAGCACCATTGGCTACACGCCGCCCCTGACTACGACTTGCGGCTCGACCGCCAAGACCTGGGGTGACAACAAGCCCGCTGCCCTTCAATCCGTGGTCAGCTGGTGCGATGGCAATGCCAACACAGACGGAACCGGAGCATATACCATTGGGCAGACCAAGAATGGGTGCTTCAATGCACCGCTGGGGACCAACAAATTCCTCTTCAGCGCCCGCAACGACTTTGGCATTGCAACGTCGCTGCCGAAAGATAAGTGCGAGCGCATCATCAAGGCGGCAATCAACAATTGCACGCGTGGTGCAACGGGAACGCTCGAGAGCTGGTGGTTCAAGTGAGTCAACCATCATGTCTCTTAATCAAGCAATGCTAACATGATAACAGGGCCGAAGTAGTCGCTGGAAGGTGTTAGACACTGGACGAATACTTGAGAATTTATGCATTATAAGGAGCCTAAGATGTACATGCTTTCCCATCCACAATGAACAGTGTGATACCCATATATTTGAATCCCTACCATCTATTTCCGTCTTCCACCCCACGACAGTTCGTTATCACATACTTAGCGTAAACGCTGGCCAGGTCAAGCATAGCAATTACTATTAACTCGATATGAATTCAATCATTCTACATACCTTTTATGACAGAAGAAATGAGCTTGTATTGACAAGAAGACCGCCGCTGGGCTGAATTTTGAGTGAGTTGGTTACAGAAGCACTATGTACGTCTCCCCAGTCTCTAGATTGCAATCTCTATTCTCATTCTAGTTTTAGTTCTACAGGGATTTTGCCACCTTGGTAGGAGATCAGGATTGAACATTCCCAAGAGCTTACTTCTCCCTAGACACATCAATCACTACACTCACGCGGTCGTCCTCGCTAGTGTTTTGGTTGTCGTCCTGCAAGTTTTCTTCCGGGTGCCTCTTCTTCCATCTTGGCATATACCAGGTTCCAAACATGAGAATGGACCACATGCCAAACTCAAAAGCGGTAGCAGCTGAATATCCATGCGGAAATCGAGGTGCTTCGACAGTCGGGAAGGTAAAGAGGGGTATCCAAATCTGGTTACAGAATCCAAGCGTCATCATGGAGGAAATAATAAGTCCTCGTTCCCCGTAGTTGGTCTTGAGCGTCGAGTTGACCCATGAATACTATGTTGCGTTAGTGCAATCCACATTGACACGGGTGCGTTGACATACCAAGATAGGCGAAGCCATACCCGAGAACCCTCCAAAGTAGAACGCCACATATTTAAGTCCGTCGGGAACATACCATATTGACAAAACAATGCATGCAAAAAAGACGAAGCTCTACAGCATTTCCAAGATTAGCAATTATTCTTGGTGGCAAAAGAGACAACTTACGGCTTGGAAAGTCCATAGTCCCCGAAGGCTGAGGCATCCAGCCAATGTCGTTCCCAACCAGGATGAAATGGCCCGGAGAAGGTCAATAAAGGTAGGCAGAATGTTGATTAGAGTGATAGAGTAGCCTGCACTCCGCAACCATAGTGCCATGTAATCCGTCCAGTAGTGTGCTTGGCAGAGAAGACTGTATCATGTTAGCCAAAGAGCCGCACCAGGGACACAATACTTGCATGTAGCAGGGAACACAAATCCACCACATTGGTCTGCTGAGGGTGTGCTTGAATGTCTTCCATGTTATCCCTTCTGTCTCGACCGTTGGTAACCGTTTTCGAGCCAAGAGTCTCTCTTCTTCAGTCAAATACCACCGCCTCGGTGATATGGGAAGTCCTGGCCAGAATGCGAAGCCAAGAAATGAAATTGGTAGGGTAATCACTCCTTGGACGAGGAAAAGCCATTGCCATCCAGCACGGCCACCGACACCATTCAGGTTCGTGTAGATTGCGGCTTGTAGGTAGCCGGAGAACATGGAGCCCAAGGAATTGCCCATGAACCAGACGCCTGCGCGTTTAAAAAGCTCTTCGTCGCGGAACCAGCTCCCAACTAGCGTAGGTTAGCAAGATTCACAGCAAGTGCAGGCGGGTGAACAAACGAATTAGATGTGTTCCGCCAAAAGAAGATGCTTCAAAGAACCCAGTTAAAGCTCGCAAAACATAGAGATGCCAGTTTTGCGTGACGCGGGACTGGCAAAACGCAACGATGGCCCAGATGATCTGAAGAGAGGGCAGTAAGAAGGGAGCACTAGGGATGTCAGCTTGAGCAATCTGTAGTGGAGAGTATTCCTACATTTTGGCTTTTGTCTGAAGAGTCATCAAAGGTATTTGACCTATGACGTACGCAGTGTTGTCTGTTTGGTCAGTTCCACGGACTGATGGAGAATGCATTGCGCTCACAGGCAACTCTGTAGTAGTTCAACTCATTCCCATATGCTTGAAGATCTTCTCGCATCCCCGAAACATATGCATTCGTGACATTTTGCTGTCCAAGAAACTATTGGAATGGGTAAGTAATGGTGAGAGAAACGACTCGGGAACCCGTACTCTACAAAAGACTGCTTGTGTTAGCTACGCCTAGGCACATGTGACTGAATTCTTACAGCTTAGCGACCCAAATACTAGGATGGCGAGATCAAGTTTTCGGAGAAGCTTTCTCTCCTCGATGGGGTAATGAGAAGCTGAGATAATGAGTAAGAGCTGGCAGTTGGGTGGAAGGTAACTCACGGTACCAATCAAACACCGAGAGGATTACCGCACCAACACGGTGTTTCTTTACTGCTGCCAGAAGGCGCCCCATTGTGATGGATTGAATAATGATGGGAACTGCTGTTGGAATCCAATTGGCGCCTGGCTGACGATCTGATGCCTATCCTCGGTTATATAGAAACCGACAGCTATGGCTATCCCATCCACAGTATAACGGGTACATCTTCTACCAAGACATGCATTTATGCCCACAATTAGTAACTCCGACACAAGTACTCCATAATTATCTTGTGCATCATGATAAGGAAAATGGCGTGCGATCTACTGTTTGCCAAGCAAGTCCAAAGCTGCCAACTAAGTTAGCTGGTGTGATGAGGTAGATGTAATTGTCCGCTTTTAATTCACATCGCAAATAAGAAGCAACCAAGTAAGAACCCAGAAAAGGAGGGCAAAGCGCAACTGAATATCAAGATTATGGTAGGCAAGCCTCAATCGTTGAACCACAATGGTTCGTCCTTCTGCTACATGGCCCAAACACTCCATTGCTGGCGCGAATTGCGATAACTATTCAGACAATGCAGTTGTCTCCAATTAATCTCCGCCCGTTAGTCGGTCGCCAACACGTTGCGTGCGTTGGAGAAAGTATGACGCGATTTGAGGGGTAACTTGCTTAGTATTGAATATCCTCCGCACATCGATATCTCGGTATCGATCACGGCACTACCCCATGCTAGCGGGCGGCAGTCCTATTACAGCAAGATAAATGTAACAACCCGGTCGGGTATATTATGCCCCCAAGATCCCAAATCGTTGGCGAATGGCCTTGGCAGCAAGCACCTCGCAAAAAGAACACTGGAATCACAATCATGCCTTCCGCCGTACCCCAACTCAGCCAATACTCCCATGTGTCGGAGACACAGGAGAGCCTCGACTGGGCTGACTGTTAGTATACCTGGTATCGAGACAAACAGTTACTTACCGATACAGTGCCAAACATTGACCTCTCCAAATACGGAACTGTGGAGGGGAACAAAGAGCTGGCCCAGCTGCTGATTGATGCAATCCGAACCAAAGGATTCTTCTACGTCACCAACTTTGGCATTCCACAAGATGTAGTTGATAATCAGTTTGCCATCGGTCAAGCATTCTATGAGCTTCCGCTGGAGGAGAAGCTGAAATACGTTCCCAACCTGGACGCTGGGGACTACAATGGCTATCGCCCTGCAGGAAGACGACTTCTAGCCGGCGGGGTTCCTGACAAGACCGAGGTGTTTAACTTGGCCAGTAAGTTGTCCGCATCACCATAGCTAAATAGAGTTGACACTCCGCAGCGAACGATGGCCATGTCAAACAGGACGTTCCGAAACTGATCAAGGCTCACCTTCAAGAGATTGAGAGTTTCGCCAAGGTTAGTGCCCTGAAAGTAAAAGGAGACCAAAGCTAACATACACAGGACCTTCATGACAAGGTGCTTGATCCACTCAACCATTTGATTGCTTTGGCCTTGGAGCTTCCCGAGGATTTCCTCACAAATCTCCATAAGTGGGAAACGCACGACGAGTCCCATCTAAGATACATGAAGTATTCCAAGTTCTCTCAGCCTGAGATTGATGCACTGGACGATGGACTTTGGTCTCAGGGCCACACAGACCTAGGCACAATCACTCTGTTGTTCAGACAGCCCGTTGCTGGGCTGCAAATTAAGGACCACAAAACTGGGCAGTGGAAATGGGCCAAGCCCCTGGACGGAAGTCTAACCGTCAACACCTGTGATGCCTTGAGCTTCCTGACTGGAGGCTATGTTAAATCAACGGTGCATCGGGTATGTGGCCTGCTCGGTTTGTAGTATCTGACTAATTGGTGCCGCAGGTCTCTCTTCCACCCAAGGATCAACGCCATGTTGATCGACTGGGGCTACTGTATTTTGCTCGTCCCCAGAATGACCTTGTCTTGAAGACGATTGATTCGCCAGTCCTGAAGCGTGAAGGCTTTACGCAGAACGAGTTCGAGGCAGGCAACCACCGAATTCCAACAATGGGTGAGTTCACGACACTCAAACAAACATGGCAGCAGAAGAAGAAGGGCGCACACTACAAATCGCTGGAAGGAGAGGAGATAGTTCCTGGGTTTATTGGGTCTTACCATCAATAATGGTAGACCGTAGGATTTCGGTTACAATGCAATCACACAGCTGTATGGATGTAGACTCGCAACAATAGCCGTAGGAGTAGCTACCAAAGACGCTGTTGCAACCATAGGATCCAACTCATCAGTCTCAATCAGATTTTCTAGCCAATTGTCATCTATTGATCTGATATCGTCTTTATCGTCAGAGGGAGCCTCCTCGAAGTCACTGGCCTGTATCCCATTGGGGAAATCCCACATCCAACTCATCGGGATATGGTGGTGCGGATGAAGAAAACACCAACTGATAGTTACCCGTATCTCTGCCTGCACCCATAGAGAGGAGTTGATACATGAATAATCTGATTATTGTTTGTACATGGTGGAGCGATTGAAGGAGCATTCGATGATGCAAGACCTCGCGTGATTGAGGAATAGTGGGGAGAATTTGCCTCAAAGAAACGTCCGCTGCGGGGTAAGTTCCTCGATAAATTGTCCGCTGTGGAGTTGATCCAGGGGTGGCGGTGGCTGACTAAAATGTCTCGTGGTGCGGTGCGGACATGGAATTCTCACGATACCTCAGACCTAGATTATCCGACTTGTCTAAACCCTAGCAACCTCAACCGGCCAACTGACCGGCGATGACGAAAGATGGGCTCGAAATCAGATCTAGTTCTTCGACCATCAAGCGACCCGTACTACGACTTGGGAAAGTTCAGTCTCAATGTGAGCACCCAGTCGTCAGAAGCCGCGGCCTGGTTCAACCGTGCGCTGCTATGGACTTATTGCTTCAACCACGACGAAGCAATCTATTGCTACAAGCAAGCAGTTGGCCACGATGAGGATCTTGCCATGGCGTATTGGGGCCTCTCCTTCTGTTCGGGTCCCAATTACAACAAAACATGGAGGCTATTCGACCAACAAGACCGTATCAGGGCCATCAATGACTGCTATGTGTATTCACAACAAGCCTTGAAGAAAGCGGGGAATGCAACGCCATGGGAGCGAGCGTTGATACAGGCATTGACATCACGGTATCCGGACGACAATGTCCATCGTGACCTCGCGGCCTGTGACAGAGCATATGCAGAGGTGATGAGGGATGTATGGCGGGAATTTGGCCAGACGGATTTTGACATCATCACCCTCTTTGCGGATGCGTTGATGAATGTTGCGCCGCGAAAGCTCTTCAACACCGCCGACGGTCAACCAATTCTCAGCAGCCCTGTACTCGAAGTCAGAGAGCTGCTGGAGAATGCGTTACGGATGCCGGGGGTTGAGAAACATCCGGGTCCTGCTCACATGTACATCCACCTCATGGAAATGTCGGCAACGCCCGAGAAAGCTCTCCCAGCAGCTGAGATGATCCGAGATCAAGTCCCAGATACCGGACATACATATCACATGCCTGCGCACATTGATGTGCTCGTCGGGGACTATCGCAGAGCCGTCGAGTACAACCTCAAGGCCACGACTGCAGACGACAAATTTTTCCAGCAAAATGGTTGCTTGACCTTTTATAGTTACTATCGACTGCACGACTACCATTCGCTAATCTATGCGGCCATGCTGGGCGGTATGTCCAAGGCTGCACTAGATGCAACCAAGCGAATGGAAGCTACGATTACCGAGCAGCTTTTGCTTATACAGACGCCGGCCTTAGCGAACTGGATGGAATTTTTCAAGTCAGTCCACGTCCATGTCTACATTCGCTTTGGAATGTGGGATGAACTCAAGAGGCTCAGGCCATTGGAGAACAAACATCTCTATTGTGTGACAAACGTCATGAGGCACTACGGCAAGGCCATTGCTCATGCCGCAACGGGCGAGGTAAACGAGGCTGATGAGGAGCGTGAGCTGTTCAAGCAAGCAGCAAAATTAGTCCCGCCAACTCGTCTGGATTTTCCCAACAGGATCATAGACATATTGCCTGTGGCATTGGCAATGTTGGATGGCGAAATTGAGTATAGGCGTGGGAACTATAAGGTGTCCTTCGAGAGATTGAGAGACGCCATCTCTCTTGAAGACGACATTCCCTTTGCAGAGCCATGGGGATGGATGTTGCCAGCGCGCCACGCCCACGCAGCCTTATCCTTGGAACAGGGCTACGTGGAACAGGCTGCGACCGCCTATGCAGAGGATCTTGGACTTATACCAACACCAAAGCGATCGCATCAGCACCCGAATAATGTATGGGCGCTCCACGGGTATCATGAGTGCTTGGTGAGGCTCGGGCGCAATGCAGAGGCCAATATCATCAGGCAACAGCTACGCCTCGCAGC
The DNA here is from genome assembly GCA_020746835.1 of Stachybotrys elegans. Taxonomy (NCBI): domain Eukaryota; kingdom Fungi; phylum Ascomycota; class Sordariomycetes; order Hypocreales; family Stachybotryaceae; genus Stachybotrys; species Stachybotrys elegans. The sequence goes on along the minus strand of JAGPNK010000027.1, from coordinate 226,217 downwards.
TGCGCAGGCCGATATCAAGATCACTTCGTCTTGCTTCTGCAGGGTTGGAACCAGCCCCAAGGAGAATGGGAATATCAACGGTTGTCATGGGACGCAGGCTGGCAGTAGTTGCCATGGAAAAGTGGCATGAATTCTTGCAAGATGCAAAGACTTAATCGATAATCTTGAGTGCCCGCGTGGATGAAACCTGTGTTATCCGATAAACGCAATCCCAGCTACATATACAGATAGAGAAGCATAGGAAAACTTCGCTTTACAGTATTACATTATTGCGTCTTTTAACTGATTGACGTGTGTGTTGACCTCGTCGACAATGCGATAGCATGGGGTCAATATCCTAGCCATGGCACTTTTGGGGCAGACGTCGGATGGGTCAGGATCAACATCAGCTTCCTCCTTCCAGCAGCGCCCCTGTGTATCTAGGCATGACTCGTGACCAATGAGATGACGGTTGTGCTGCCTGATCGCAAACCGCGTCGCCAAGTGCGAGAGCCGTTTCACATCGTTTCGTAGCCCATGTGCGATGATATCGTAGAGCTGCTCCCCACCGATTTCGAAGCCTAGCATCGAACGGGTGGAATCGGCATTGGTGGGAAGATAGACGGTGTCAATCATTTCCATCTCCGCAAGTGCGCGATAGTAATCCTTGACCCATTTGAAATACTCATGATACGTACTGATGACCCCGAGGAAGAGTCGTCCTAAGAGGAGCACGTTCTGCAGCGTAATTCGTGGGGGCTTGGACGTGTCGTAACATATAGGGCAGACCAAGAGCTTGTCCAAGAGATCAGTAGCCTGTCGCAGAAGGTGGACAGTGCCGTGAGACACTGAGTCGCGTTGCAGCACGCGCAGTATCTCAAAGACGTCTTTTGCGCAGTCACACGGCTCTTGGGAACCGGTCAGGATCACCGACGTGGCGCTGGGTGACTGTTCTGTCTGCCTGGTTTGGCGGGCCTCATTGGAGAGACATGCACGGAAAGGGTCGAGAGAGAGCGAACCCAAGTTCTCACTTGTGTTGAAGTCGAGGAGGGACAAGACGGGAGGTAGCTCGATGTCTGAACCTAGACAATGATCCTGAGGAGAACTCCATTCTTGTGATGGGACTGACAGGTACTCAGTAGAGACCGATGTACCGGCCGATGATTCTTCTGGCGATACCGTGGGGGGATCGTCGTGGGACTCCTGCGGTTCTGATAACGGCTGTTTGGAGAGGTCTGGTTGGGCCTCCTTGTGCGGCAGCACTTGTTGCGGTTGGCTTTGTTGAGCCGAAGACTCTAAAGTTTCCGTGGTCGACCACTTTCGGGGCCTCCCTGGCATGCCTCTGTCACGGAACTCACAGACGAGCCCAAGGTGCACACATCGTGAGCATCCTGAATGCTTACCCGAGCATTTGAGTTTTCTCGCCCCTAAGAGCAAGGGCCAATCGAGTCAGCGGATACATAGATACACATGGGGAAGGAGGAACACGTACGGCAAGCCTCACAGGAGACCCTCTTCTGTCTTATCGTGCTCATTGTGGTTTTGCTACGTTGTCTGCTTCATTATGGCTTGATCCTGACATGTTGGATCGTGCCATTGGCATCGCGTCCTGCTCCCCGCTTGCCTCACGATTGTCATCATGGCCACCAATGGCGAAAGTGACATGGAAAATGACGCCATGTGGAGCATCTGGCATTGGCCCCTGGGCAGCAGGATAATTAGTGGGCAACAAGACGCCGCCCTGACCCAAGATCGCGGACCATTTCCCGTGAGCTGACTCGAGCATCCTACACTGGGAAGAATTGTGGGGTTAAACCTGACAAACTATCCGCGGGTCGCATCGGAGTGACATTTGCACAGGCGGAAGAGTATTTTGGCTCGATTGCGCTCTATCCCATGTTGCAGAGAGCAAGGTATGACCTCGCCGTGAATTTCGACAACCTGTTTGCACTAGAATCCACGACCACCCGTCCTGACAATTATGAAAACGATTACCCCTCACCAGCTGCGGCGATGTTGGACAAATGGACACGAAATTGCTCTCCTCGATGTCCGTGAAGAAGGGCCTTATGCGGATGCACACCCATTCTTCGCTCTAACTGTGCCTCTTTCTGAAATCGAGGTCAAGCTACCGGCCTTGGTTCCGCGGTTGTCAGCGCCTATAGTTGTCTACGACGACGGCGAGGGCTATGTCCAAGATGCGGCTACACGAATAGCGGCCCTTGGGTATCTCGATGTTTCCATATTGGAGGGCGGGCTATCGGGATATGCACGCGTAGGCGAGGTCTTTCGGGATGTAAACGTCCCATCGAAAGCCTTTGGCGAACTCGTTCATGATATCTGCCAGACGCCGTCTTTGCCCGCGCCGGAGATCAAAAAGATCTTGGAAAATGAGGAGGATCTAGTCGTTCTCGATGCCAGAAGATATGAGGAGTATCATACAATGAGCCTCCCCCGAGGGCAAAGCTGTCCTGGTGGCGAACTTCTGTATCGACTATTTGAGGTTGCGCCAAGTCCAAGCACCACTGTCATTGTGCACTGTGCTGGACGCACTCGAAGCATTATAGGAACTCAATCCCTGGTCAACGTGAGAGTTGCTAATAAGGTTCTCGCTCTAGAGAATGGCACCATCGGTTGGACTCTCTCAGGCTTCGAGCTGGATAAAGGCAAGCTTGAGCGAGCTAAGGCACCATCGGCACAGGCAGTTGAAAAGGCTCGAAAACATGCTGGCGAATGGGCAAAACACGTGGGCGTCCAATTCATCGGCATTGATGAGCTCAAGCAATTCATCTCAGAGTCAGAGGCAACCAGGACTCTCTACCTCCTAGACGTCAGGGATCCACAAGAATACGCTGAAGGTCACCCCGAAGGCTTCACATCGGCTCCTGGCGGCCAGTTGGTGCAAGCCACGGATGAATGGGTTGGAGTTAGAGGTGCCCGGCTTGTCTTGTATGACAACGACGGTGTCAGAGCTTCGATTACAGCTAGTTGGCTTGTCCAACTAGGCTGGGATGTCTACGTGCTCAAAGAGGGAGTTTCAGTCCCTGCTGGCCTGCCAAAAGCCAAAGAGCCCACTTTCACTATCCCGACTTCTGGCGCAATCTCAGTTGAGGACCTAGAGACATTATCCAACGCAGCTATAGTGGATGTTGCTCGCAGTCCAGTTTATAGCAAGGGCCATGTACCTGGGTCATGGTTTGCTTCTGGGCCGGAGCTCCTTCGCGATCTCAAGTCTCTTCCGGGCAGCGGGCCTATTGTCATCACGTCGCCAGATGGAAATGTGGCAGCCACACAAGCCGAGAAAGTACGCGCCGACTTGAAGGTATTCTCCCACGATGTATTCTACCTCAGAGGTGGAACAGCGGCATGGAAGGCGAAGGGTCGACCATTGGAGACAGAGTCACGGTGGCTCTCGGAGCCTATTGACGTTTATAAACGCCCTTACGAAGGAACTGACAATGCACAGAAAGCTATGCAAGGCTATATCGATTGGGAGCACGGGCTCGTAGCCCAACTGGCAAATGATGGCGTTTCAGGATTCCACGTTGTACGGGATATGTCTGTCTCAGTCGTCTAGATCCACACAATAGATGATTATGACCATTATCCTATATCTTCTAATCGGTCCTATGTATTCACTAGTCACATCGATTATTATGTGCATGGAGTGTTGGACTTCATTGCTCTCCCCTCTTCTACCACTCATGGTATACGTCTTCTCATCATCGATTGAATGCATTGGATTACATGACTGGCTCTCCCTACCAACGCCCTGTTACTCACTTGTCAGTACAACCCTGGAAAGCGATCAAGACAATAGCTGATATGATATAAAATATAAAACCATGAAAGGCTCTGCTGAGTTAATAATTCTGTAGTCACATGGCATATGTGCGTGATGCATGGATAACTATTGTGTAATGGGATATGACAACAATTTACAGGCTAGATACACAAATCATTGAACGGGATACCAAACATGAATAAGCTAGTCGTAGTATTTGGCGCTCACGCCCTTCACAATGACTTGTTCCGAGATTTCATCTCTCACAGTCGTCCTGTTCACCCCAGCCTTGACACGTGCTTTGACCCATTCGCCAGCTGTGATTCCTGTCAAGTACTCAGCATCCTCGCCAGAGTTATAACCCAGTCTTTTAAGAACCGGGCTGTCCACTGGATGTAGCTGAAGTGCATCTTCCGGTCTGGCAAAGTACAATACGCCCAGGCGGTCAATGCCAGCCTGGTCGGGTGGGGGAGCCACAACTCGGTGGATGCTGCTCTTGAGGAAGCCATTGGTGAGAAACTGCAGCGCATCGGCCACATTGACTGTGATGCTCCCTTCATGAGGTCTGACCCACTTCCAAGACCCGTTGGGACCGCGTACCTGCAATGCGGCAACTGGTTGACGGAACAGCAGAGTCAGACTGCCAAAGTCAGTGTGTCCTTTGACCCAGACATTGTCTAGTTTTTCATTGGTAGCCGCATCACGCGCGTGGTACTTCATGTAACGAAGGTGACAGTCGGATGGAGCATCATCGTAACGGTGGTTGGCAGTAAAGTAATCCTCGGGAAGTTCGAGAACAATAGCGAAAAGCACGAGGAGTTTTTGAATAATTTCGTTGTGGATATGACGGGCAAAGTCTTCGATCTCGGGACGGTGAGAGTTGATGACCTCTGGGTGCGGGCGGTCGTAGACAGGGATGAACTTGGGGATGTTGTAGATTTCAGTATTGTCGAAGATGCCTGCTTTTATTTCCTATATGCATGTTAGGGGAAAGCCACGATTTAGTGAATTGGACGGCTATACACGTAGTCCAAGAGGCTTGTAGCCGTTATATCCTCCGTTCTCTAGATCAGCCCGATACTTGAGCTTTTCCTCTGTGGGAAGCTCAAAGACAGACTTGCCAATGGCAAACTGCTTGTCGATTTGCTCCTGACTTAGGCCGAAATTGACAATGTAAAAAAAGCCAATGTTTTGAAGAGCATCAAAGAGCTTTTTGGCCAAGGCCTCCTTGCCACCGGGCTGATCAAACTGGGAAAGGTCAAGAGTGACCAGGTCTGCCCAATCCACTGCAAAGGTTAGCTAAGAAATGCATCCAAGGTGGGTTATATACGTACACTCATGCTTAGTCTCTTCTACCTGCTTGTATGTAGGCAGCGTAGCCTGATGAAGAGCAGGCAAAGATTGGACAGCAGATGCCATTGTGGTATTAGCTGGGCGTGAAATGCGACTGAGGGCTAAACAAGGAATCGGACTGCTTCTTTTCCTATACGACCATACGAAAGAAGGGATCCTGTTATGTAGAAACCGTTATGCTGCTGCCGGTTATCACATGGGCCTTTTAAAGAAACGTTACCACGGCATCTGTCCTCCGAGGACACAAAACTGACATCAGAGGCAGTACTAAGTAGCCAAAGGACCAAAATGTGGGGATATACTCCGCGGAGTGGTGGGGCTTTCACGCCATCAATGGTGAATAGCACGTTATTGTCCGTTCTCAAGGAGGAGGCAACTGATAGGAAGTTTTACTTATCAATTGGAGCCCTCCCCTCTTCCCTGGCTACCCTGCTTGAGTCGATTAGCCAAGGAGGAGTCACTGATGGAGATAAGGTCAGCTCAAAGCCAACTAGTCCATAACTAGTCCAACAACCTAGTTCCAAACCAATGGCGTGATTAAACATCCGAATTCCACTATCTCGCCGCATTTGCCAAAATGAAAACAAATCACAAAATGGAAACGATGGACTGGTAGTCAAATGAATATATTTGTGACAAAGCCTCACAGCACACTCGGCTTCAGCACACATTTGCCGGTCTGTGCTTTCCATCCCGTTGCAGACCACCGGTTGCAACCATGAGCGATACCAAGCAGCCAGAAGACACAAGCGTCGAGGCAGCCAACTCCGACGCAACCCCTTCTGTACAGGCTCCAGCAACATCAGACGGACTCACCGTATTTCGTCGCGGCGAGCAAATCGACGATGCGACTGCATCAAAAACCGTTGACGGCTTTGATGCCGAGCGCATGCGGGATCGAAGTCTTTTGACATCTGAAGAGGAAAAGGCTCTGATGAGACGAGTGGACTGGCGCATCATGACCATTTGTTCGTTGTTGTTTCTGATGAAGAACTTGGACGCGGACAACATATCCAACGCCAGGATTATGAATCGCGGAACGGACACAAACATCATGGCGCAATTGAACATGACGTCAGATCAGTATAACCTGCTCAATGTGTTATATTATGTGAGTGACCACCAACTTCCTCGGCGATGGTGGTTTGCTGACCAAACAGGTGCCGTACATCGTTTTTGAAGCTCCATCCAATCTTTTGCTCAAGAGATTCAAGCCAAGCACATGGCAATCAAGGATTATGATATCATGGGGCATTGCTCTGCTTTGCCATGTCCCCGTTATAAACAAAGAAGGCATTTATGCCACAAGATTTCTTCTTGGTCTGGTACGTAGAACAAAGACGACCAAGCGTTTTGGTACTGATGATCCAATAGTTTGAAGATGGCATGTTCCCCGGTGTTATCCTTCAAATGACATACTGGTATCGACCTGACGAGATGTCCGTGCGGCTATTATACTTTTGTGAGCATCTCCAGACAATTCCCTGAATACATAGCATTCTAATATTCTGCAGACATGTTGGGAAACCTTTCGGGCATATTCAGTGGTCTCCTGGCCTTTGCCTTCGATACGGTATCCGGAGCTAGAGGGCTTTCTGGCTGGCAATGGCTCTTCCTTGTAGAGGGACTCCTTACGATTCTGCTCGGTGTTGCTGTCAAGTTCCTGCTGCCAGACTGTGAGCCCCCTTTCCCAACGCTAACCCTAACAATGTCTCTAATGCATTATCACAGTCCCTCCTGATGCTAAATGGCTCTCGGAAAAAGAAAAGGCATTCATCCAGGCACGGCTGCCCCCGAATGCCCCCCGTGCTGCTGAGGAGAATTTCAACCCTCGTGAAATTCTGCAAGCCCTCAAAGACCGCCGGTTGTGGCTATTTACACTTATCTGGGCTACTTTTACCGTGGGAACCTCTGGCGTGCGCTTCTACCAACCCACCGTCATTGCCAACCTAGGCTTTACGACCATTGCTCGAGCTCAGCTTCTGAACCTCCCTATCTCGGTATTATCCCTAGTTGTGATCGGAGTAACGGGCATGTTTGCCGACAATGGACGGCTTCCCCGCCCTTTGTATCCGTTGGGAGTTTTCTGTGTGGTCTTATCCTGCTATGGCGTCTTGGTCGTCTATCCGTCCAATGCGGCTGTCTACGCCGCGACTCTTATCGGCAATGCCTTTACAGCCGCCTTCTTCCCTCTCATGTGGCCATGGCGTGTACAAACTACATCAAGAGCCACAGGGTCTGCGTTCGCTATCGGCTTCGTCAATAGCTACGGACAAATTGGTGGTGCCATTGGGCCTCAAATATTCAGACAGGCATATGCTCCCAGATACAGGACAAGCTTCGCAAGCGCTATGGGCTTGGTAGGGTTGTGTGTACTAATAACACTGACAACCTGGTGGGTGACGAGAAAGACTGAAGCCGATACCAGGAGGCTCAAGAGGGCCCGTAAGGAGTTGGAACGAGAAGGGTTGACTATCTTGGATGATGTGGTGGATCGGGATCTGAGAGCGAAGGATTAAGCTGGCTATCAGGCTGCATTCTTCTGTTGCAAGAGAGATCGAGAATTTAGAAGGGCGGTTTTTATAGTTTTAACCGCTTATCAGCTGCTATTTTCTGATGATCCTATTCTGTCGCCGCATTCTGGTGCCTTTCCCGAGTCCTTGCTTGCTAAGAAAACAATACGCAAGTGGGGGACAAGCGTCAAGCGTTTCTCAATAGAGTGTATTTTCTAACCAATTGTCATCTATTGATCTGATATCGTCTTTATCGTCACAGGGGGCCTCCTCGAAGTCACTGGTCTGTATCCCATTGGGGCACACGAACGGGAAATCCTACATGATTTAATTATCGTGAATACGAGGCTTGGCTAGGCTCAGCATCCCTGACCCTTGGACGTACCTGATTTTGTGGCAGTGCTGCGTCCGCATGTTCATTGATTCCGATTCGTCCATCGTTCGCCAAAGTACTTTGAATGGATATAATTCATCTCCTGCTCTCCGTTATACCCTGCATGCTTGTCGATCGTTGACTACACCCGACCATACGCCAGGGAATAACGGCAACAGGTCCTCACAACCTGGCATTTTTGCTATGACTTGGAGATGCGAATGCGCGTATTAGCTCACGGTATCTCGTTATTCTAACAGGCATCTTACTCAGCCCCATTGCCTTCCTTGGCCGGTTACCCAAGCCGAAATTTCCTCGACGCGTCAGGCATGTGCATTGTTCATCCCCTTGCACCACCTGATTCCTGCTGACGCTGCCCAATTCTCCATATATAAAGGTCTTGACTTGGCCATTAAGAGTCACGAATTGTCATTGCGACAAATCTAACCGTGGTAGGTCATCAGAGCGTCTCACATCTTGACAACAGAAAATGCGCTTCTTCGTTGAAAGGCTGGCACTCGTTGCCGGCATTGCCTCAGCTCAAGGAATACAATGCACCGACGGTTTGAAAATGTTCTTGGCACGAGGCACCACAGAGCCCTTGGGCACTGGCCTAATGACCACGATTACTCGTCAGATCGAGCAATTGATTCCGGGCTCTACGACTGACGACATCCCCTACCCGGCTACTCTGTTTGAACCTACTTATTTCGTATCGGTTCTCAACGGATCGACGCTTTTGCAGGAGGCTGTTTCTGAGTATGCTGCAGCATGTCCGGACGGCAAGATGGCCTTGATGGGCTACTCCCAGGTACGTGCTTTATGATGTGAAGAAAAAGAAACTGCGGACTAAGATACCTAAGGGCGCTCAAGTCGTGGGAAACGCCATCTGTGGTGCAGGATACGCTTGGTCAGCTGGGACGATCCTGCCTCTGATTCCCGGTGCTCCTCCCATCACCGAGCCACTGCCGTTGACGTTTCCTCCTCTGCCGACAAACGTGACGGAAAACGGTAAGCCTGGAATAAAAAAGCTCCCAGAAGCCCATTGAATTGACAAGATGATAGTTGTGGCAGTCATTTTCTTTGGTGACCCTACTCGCCAGCCGGGTGCAAGCTGGAACCGAGGCTCTGCTTCTCCCAAGAACCGCGGTGTAAGTGGCTGATTTCCCATGATTCTGTACCTCAAGCATTGATTGACCAATATTTGACCATTAGGGCTTTAATCGTGATGACAGCATTATCCAATACTGCGAGAGGTATGGTCCGCGGATGCGCAGCTACTGTGATGATGGCGACTCGGTCTGCGATGACGGAACCGTATCGCGTCCAGAGCCACATATTTCATACGTGCAAAACTACGGCGACGAGGTGGTTGAGCATCTTGTGGCTCAGTATAACAGCCACTAGCCGCTGAACAGGATCTCTTGATATTGGTTGACTCGAAATACCATAAATCTAAAAGTTGGGACTGGAAACTGAGCTTGTAAGGAACTAATTGCCTTTTGGGGGGATGAAATTGCACGGTTGTGTTGTAATGTAGCACTGTCTCGACCAACAGCAAGATCAACTGAAATAAAGTCAAGTAACTCAAGGTTATGGCGTCCTGTAAATATGCAAATCCCTAGTTCCGACTCGCCCTGTCATAGTTTAATGCGATTTCTCAACACCTTCAGACCTGTAAATACCCACATCTTTTTCTATTGTCTAAATTACTTGATCTCTGACAAACATATTCTCTCTACACAAAAACAAAACAGGAAAGAGCAGAATAGAAGAGCCATAAAAGGGGAGAAAAAACTCAAAGAGACCAAAGCAATGACTGCGACGCTTGTCTATCCAGCATTTACTAGTCGGGAAAGCGAAATGCTTGGATGTTGTCCTAGTTGCTCTCGTAGACGGCAACGTACTTGATCGTCAGGCCTGAACCCGACCCAGAAGCCGTCTGGTCGTTCGGCTGACCGGCGCCAGGGAAGCTAGATCCAACAGCGACGTTGAGAACGATGAAGAGGGGCCAGTGAGCGAGCCGCTGCCAGAAGACATGTCTCACCCCCTCGCTTTCGTTTCTACCAGTAACATCACGGCCATAAACCGTGTGGTACACGGCGCCATTGTGGATGAATGAGATACTTTGGTTCTTCCAGTCGCTAGGTACGCGGTTGATTTTGACGGCGAACTCGTTGAAGTCGTACCTGTTGTACTTGTGGTTGCCATTGCCGACGCCGTTGGACGAGGGGTCTTGGCCGACGTTGCCGTAGTGCAGGATACCGAGCATCCAATCCATGCCATGGCCGCTTTCAAAAATGTCCAACTCGCCGCAGTGAGGCCACTCAATTTTGGGATTCTCGCGAAGGCTAGATCATTGGTAGTTAGCAACAGTTCGTCTCTCAATGTAGTTACTACGTACCCCTGTCCCAGGGTCCAAAAAGCAGGCCAAATGCCAGCTTGCTGCTCGTATGGGTTCCAACCGGATCGAAGATTCGCCTGAATCATCATTTGCTTGCCCTCGGGGCAGGCGAAGGTGCGCCACGATTCGATACGTGCCGAGTACCATTCGCCGTTGTTCTTCTGAGGCTTGATCTCGAGCGCCTCGCCATTATGCGCACTAACCCACGGGTCACGAATGTAATATTGCTGCTCCTCCTTGTTAAGATTGTCCTTCTTGGCTCTGTTGATGATGTTCCAACGGGACTCGTTAGGCAGGGTACCCGCTGGTTCACTGAACTCGTCGGACCAAATGAGCTTCCATCCAGGTAGTGTAGGTGACATTTTGGACGTCAAGGCTTGGTTTGTTGGGAAGCTATAACGTGTGATTGGATGTATGAGTCGAGGAAGCGGTGGTAATAATGTAGTACGGTGATTGACTTGCTGTTGAGAGTGATGTGATCTCAAAGGCTGAGAGGAAGCTCTGATTTTATACTTAAGATGGTGAAAGAGGCCCTCATTGCATTTTTCGGACATATTATTCCTGACATGGTGATGCGTGGCCGTAATCACTCAGGTACAGGGGTCTAAAAGGCTCAGCAACAAAGCGCGAGCTTGATGATGCAGCTATTGCCGTATGGTACGACGAATCGAATGCTTTCACTAACATAATAGCCCTTCACAGCTAAAGGCCAAAGCTAAGTAGCCGCGATGCTATTCGTCAACTCGACTGCTCGTCTATTCCAACCAATAGCCGCAGCTCATCGTCAAGCAAGGTTAGAATCCTTAGTAAGTGGGCCCATGCAGGTGAGACATCCAGACTTTGAACTTGCAAGCTTTTGCTCCGCCTTTTCATGGGCTAATCAAAGGCTTGAGCTGATAACTACCTCAGGGCAGAGTATTCGGGCCGGTTTGGAATGTTTCTCATGGTTCTCGACAAATGACAGGGGATTACCTGACTAGAATTACAAGGCAATCGAAAAATCGACCCTTTACAGCGCGGATACGGACTCGTGGAAGAGCAGGGCTCATTCAACTGCTGATCTAATACTTAAAGCACGAACGCCTCAATTTGGTTATTTTTTGCGATTAAGAAAACATGTGATGTCTGCTTTGTAGGGACCTTAAGGCTTGTTGGGACAACAAGCGGTCTAGAGATGGGCAAATCAACTCAATGGGGCGGAACATGACCTGTCCGCAATTCCTCACTTGGGATGGGTTAGTGGATGAGGAATGAGAATTGGCAGCAAGCCAAGAGATGTCAAGTACATGTAACGGTTTAAGCTGTTGGACATGGTGTCGGCATTATGGGTTCCTTGTTATCCCCTACCCTCTACTGTATTATTCTTATTATAATTACCAAGGCCACAGAGAGCACTTTGGTAGTATATACGAGTTATCTCACAGGCGAGAATGCTGTAATTGTCTCATGTACCAGCAAGTAGGGAACTGTGTATCATTTCAAGTCAAGCTCCCTACTAAAAACAGGAAGGCTTTCATGCATGTTCATTGTATGAGGCCAAACATGCTGTCTACATGGATGGAGACGACTTTATAATTGATGCATAGCAGTATAGGTATGTGGGATTTCCCGTTCGTGTGCCCCAATTGATATAGACCAGTGACTTCGAGCAGTATAGGTATTATACACATACCTAACAGAAGCCAGTTCGCATCAACGGCAAGTAGTATGGCTTTTCAAAAGCTTGTAGTGAGTCTGGGCACAGTTAGAAACTTTGAGAACCACAAAGACTAGATAGATCAAGGAAGAGCCTGTAAGCTTTTGTGGTCAATTCTGATAAGCCAGAGTCGGCCACATCGTTCACGTTGACTACGAACATTAATTCAACTGAATTTAAAGCTCATTGAAGGAATTGGCGCCCCAATCGATCCCCAGTGGGCTCAAGAAGGAGAATAAAATTATGCTGGTTGCTCCGATCTTGCTTATAGGTCTATGCACAGTCCTACTTGAACGTACAGAGTAGCCCTACGTCATCCAAAGTATTGAGAACAGAAGCAACAATATTGTGTCCTGGCATGGGCATACAAATGATGCTAATCATAAGCTCACCATGAAAGGTGTTACAAATCGTGGCGGCCATAGTACGTTTACTACAAACAGCCATCTCACGCTGCAGGCAAACATGGTTTTTCCAAGTCAATCAGATCGGAAGAGCTTAGCATGCCGTCGTTCAAAATATTACACAGGGCTGCTCTCAAACATTCCTTAACCATTGATTCAAGCACCGAAACTGGAAACAGTATCCGACTGTAGATGGGTATATTGAACCATTATTTCTTCGTGTGGTCAGTTGGTCCTCTGCCGGTGCTGCAGACGGCATTCCCACCATTGCGTTCCTCCCCACACCAAACGTAAATACTGACGAAACTCTCACTGGCCTGGGTTGTGTACCTTTCATCACAAGTCCAGCCCACGCGCAGAGTATCGTTGAGGCAAAGGGTGACGCAGCAATTCGTTTCGCTCGGCCGCCAGACGTAACTCCGGGCCTCAAATCCGATATCATTATTTCCAAGATCACGAAGAAGAGATGTATATTCGCCACCGTAGTCCGGCTCGGAGAAGGCTTGGAATGCGAACTGATTCCCTGCGTCGGTCGCGTTATTTAAGAACGTCTCGGAGGGGCTTGGTATTGAGGATGTTCGTGATGCGGTGCTGGAAAGATTGTCAGCATAGGCTCAGGAGCAAGTGTAGAATAAGATGTTATACGTTGTCACTTCCTGGGAGCTGGTACTTGTAGGATCCGGGCGGCTCTCTGAAGTATTCTCTGTCGGCTCCGATGTTGTGCTGGAAGAAATCGACTCATCGTCCGAACGATTCGATGATGCGACGGCTCTGGATCCACCAACACCACCGCCTACCACTGCAATGACGACGAGAAGAACGATCGTCATGATAATAAAACTCTTCCGTTTTATCCCCAGGATCCTCCCGCCGGCCTGCTTCTCCTTGTCTTGTTTCTCGGCGCTGGGCGGGTCCGTGTATTTGGTGGAGGATAGTTCGTGTTTTGAAGGGTCGACGGCCAGACTCCTTACCTGAGGATATTGGTCTGACAAGTCGCGCTCTTCATTGCCAAGGAGATATTTACCATTGGCGGCTTCAAATCTCATAGAGTGTTCAGCCTGATAAGGCGAGGCGACCTGCGGAGAGGAATCTGGCAGTACGACCTCTGGGGAGTCATCGTAGGTGAAAGGCTTTTGGTGCTCCATAGAGGGCATCGTCTCACACTGGAATCTGGAGCAGGATACTGTTTCTGCCCTCTATGTTTCATTGAGGCAAGCAAAATGATGACAGTGTCTGCAAGTCTGCATCCAGCTCGCTAGTCGAGTTCTTAAGTATATCCCGAATAGCCTGTTGGATCGGCATTACTGTGCCTGGAAAAGGCAGCTGACTCCAGTGCAGCCTCCAAAGGTCCACAAGCTGGCTGGAGATGCCAGGATATTTATTAACACAGTTGGTTCCTATCCAATTTAGCACCAAGCATGGTGAAACTCTTAGCCCCTTTCCAGCTATCCCCTGTTTCTCTTACAAATCACATCGTGGTCGGGGAGCATACCTTCTTGGGTTAAATGACACTCAGATTCTCTCCACAGCCTGTGCATAGTGCTTATCCGCCGCTAGTTGCCCATGCCGCAAGACAGATGCAGTGATGTGCTACTAGAAAGTGAGGCAGAGTCTTGCCCACGAAGCACGCCAAAAAGAGGTTGCTGCAGCTACATTCAACTTTTCGTTAGAAAGATTGCTACTTTATCGGAATGCGAACTGAAAATCCGGACGGAAGAGGTCCTCTTCTAGAAAAGAATAGCAGACGACATAGATAATAAATGTCCCTGCGAACAAGACTGACAAATGATCTTGCACGCATCTCTTTATCCTTGATGCATGGAAAATTCCAGGACCAGAAACGTGGTGAATTCCTAGGGTCAAGTCATCTTTGTATGTTGCGGCAGAGGAAGACTTATGTCAAAAACTGAAGCTGTTTTAGAGCAAGACAATGCTGAGACGCTGTGGCTACGGAAGAAGCGCACCCACAAGAGGGGAAGAACACACAATGGCTATAGTCCCACAATCTTCTGCCTTAAAGACACCTCCAGCGGTGTATTTAATGATCGATTGGCCTTTGGAGACAGTGACCCTCACGTATTACGGAAGCTGATCACATGAGTCACGCCTTCTATGCCCCCGCGAGAATTGGGGCATGGGTCCACGTCCCATGGGGTGACAGCTGGGCCACAACTGGTCCTTCCGCTCGGGACAACAGGTTCCTTCAACCAGAGTGTAGAACTAGGCAAATCCTCAATCAGCAGCATCATCTGTCGACAACCACCAAGTCAGGATGACAGGGCCAACAGATGAAGAATCAGAACGGGCAGCAGACCACAACATTGCACATCTATCGTCTATTTCTACAACGATTTTAGTCGAGGGCACTGGGAATTACCCCACAGTATTGGCTTGGAGCTTTCTGATATATCCCTAACTCTACACCGTACCATCCTAATCATGACTACTTATGACACCGAAGGCACTTTGATGAGCGATGTGGGATGGCTTTAGAACCAGTTCTCTTCATACAGGCTGAAGTATCCTGGCTATCTGTCTTATTCTCTATTACAGAAGGCAGCATCTGAAATTGCTTCCTCCGGGGCAGAAACCTAGCGTTATACAATGTCAGCTGGCTCCTGGACTTACGCTGGAAGTAAATAAGATCAAAAACACTCACCGGTTCTCCAACTTCCTGAGCAGCCATTGGTGGTCCAATCACACCATGATAACCCCCCGCATGGGTTCGTCGCTGACGACTCGGGGGGAAACCCTATCACGCAGCACCGAATTTCGTTTGGATCATTCGGGCAAGCACCGCTCTTGTATGCGCCTCCTTCGGCATTGCACTCTCTGTAGTCCATGCAGATACCGTGGGAGCCCCAATTCCCTGTTGCCTGACTGCCAGTACAGCGGCCATACTCCGTCGCGAAGGCAGGAAGGGGTAGGATAGCAAAAAGATGCCAGAGTTGCATGCTGATGCTTGACGACGGTAAACTTTATGTAAACTACAAGTTCTGTAAGCAGAGTTTGGCCGTTCGGTCGATATTTTTTGGGGCTGAAGAAAGCAAGTATATGAAACTTTGTGGCAACGATGAGAACATCTGCTTCTTTATATAGTCAAACATTATCATGCTGAGAACAAAGAGCAGCTGGATTATTGGTGGATATTGAATTCTTTATCTTGCCTTAGGTTTAAGGGCTTGATTGATCAAGACAAATTGTGTTAGGTAAATTATATAAACCACAGGTGCACTTACAATTCGGCCCGTTTTCCTCTCACCATCCCATACAATTCAGCCAGCTTCCTATCCTACTGTGCAGGCCAGCTGATTTGCCCTTTCCCATATGAGATAGACAGCAAGATAAACGTATACGAGGACACCCACAGCGAGCAGTTTTGCAATATTGGGGACATAAGACCGTGCAGATAAGTGAGGAGACGTCAGCGCTTTGCTCTGCTCTGTTACGACATCTGTCAGAAGCGGGGTGACAATACCCCGATTACTGGAAGTGATTCCTCTCAATAATTAACTGATGTCCATGAAAATGAAATACATTGTGGCCGCCTATTGCCGAAACCTCCATCTTGACAAATTAGAAACCCACAGTGTTAGTACACGCAACGGATATGTTATGACTCCCTCGATGCCTCATAACCAGAGGAGCGCAGCGTGAGATTCAACTTCTAAAATTAACCGACATCTACTATTGACAGAAACGGACACCATTGCGAGTGTTATGCGGGCCCATTTATCCAAAGGCCTTAGCCTGACCGCAATAGACTTAGATGATATTCCACAGACGCATCGAACAGGGGTCTGAGGACGATGTTCCCCATTCATTGGCAGCCTTGTCCTAAGACTCACCCGCTAGCGTAGCGAGATTTTGATTAGGCACCCATCAAGACACGGTTAGGTCCTAGAGAGCGAAGAAGGTCGGAGTGGAGACCAGAGCACGCTGGGACCCAAGTCCTAGCTCTTGCTAGCGAGGCTTCCGTCTGACCGAACATAGCGAACATACGGGAAGAGCTTATGAGGCATATTGCATTTCTTGATGAAGGGTTCCTAAGGTTTATAGCGCCAATGAAAATTTTCTCCGCACCTCCAAGGGCGACCCTCGGTAACGGATGTGGGATTCCCAATTGTGTGCTCCAATGGGTACAGACCAGCAGCTTCGAGGAGGCCCCTCCCTGACGATAAGTACGATATCAAATTCATAGATGACTCCTGGGAATCTTACAACATGGCAAAGCTCGAGGTAGCATCCTTGAGTAAATAACTCCATCATTGATAAGCTCTTTGCTTTTCCTGCCCATGTTAGGTGGCAGGAATCTATTCAGGCTTAAGATCATCCAGCAACTATGTTCGATGTTATGATCATGTCCCAGTTGGTCCCCGATTCCCTCTCCTTAGAGACACTGTGAGTACCAGTCGTTGGAGAACCTGCAGGTAGTACCCGACTCGCAGCAAGTTGGTCCGGCCCAACCGATTCCACCACACTGTCCGTACCTCGCAGAGCAGACACCTCCTGTCGGCTGGCTCGTGGACGAAGAGGAAGTAGAAGTAGAAGTAGAAGTAGCGGTAGGTCCTGCAGTTGCGCTAGCACTGCTGCTTGAGACAGGTGGATCTCCTTTGAGACCACTCTGGGTGAAGAACCTCCACGTCTCACCAGGAGCCCAGCTCTGCCCTTGCCCACCGTCCTTGGGGTCTGGAACGTGGCCGCCGCCGTGCGCAATCCAGGTAACGGGATATCCTGCTCGACAGGTGTAGTCGGTTCTAATATGGTTGCTAGCTCCAGAGCCGGGTTCTTGGGCGTTTTTATTCTGGCAGCCGTTCAGACCAATGTACTTGTCGCGAAGCTGTCGTCCAGAAGCAATGGGCAGCACGTTGTCGGCGGCGCCGTGAATACCGAGGTAGGGAACCGGTGTGTTTCCACCGGCACAGCCACTGAGCTGCGCTCCAGCAATAACAGCAATTGCCTTGAAGACATCTGCAGTTGTTAGACAGAGCTGGGTAATAGCGTATGTAGGTACTCACTAGGTCGAGAGCAAGCGGCGCTGAAGCTCATTGAGCCACCATAGCTCCATCCCGTTGCGAAGATGTTGGTCTCATCCACACAGAGTGAGTTCTGGATGGTTTCAAGCATCTGATCGGTAAAGGTAATGTCTTCTCCTCCGCTATTGGCCCAGCCACGGTTCAGACCATCAGGTGCAACGAAAATAGCAGTGCCACCAGATAAAGGAAGAAGACCGTAGTATTGCCCACTGACAACGGCACCCATGTTTCCGTCGAGCCAATGGTAGCCGAAGATGAGTTTGTATGCTGTGTTGGAGTTGTAATTGCTTGGCACCTGCAGGGTGTATTGCCGGTTCTTGCCATTGACCGTCATGCTCTTCACTCCGCTAGAAGGGGGGCTTTTGCCGCAACCAGCTGACCTGGACTCGACCGGATTGACGGCGAGTGCGCCAAGCAGGCCGAGGAAAAGTGTCAGTTGTGACCACATTCTGCGTATGCCAAGGAATTACAAGCTTAGGACAAGGTAAATAGCAGAGGCTGCAGGTATGCCAAGGCTTGGACCTGTTATTCTATTTATACACGCTATTTCTCCGGCAGCTGTAGAGCTACTAACCCAAGCTATGGTACATTCCAAGTAGATTTGCTTCAGTACTGCCTAAATTGAGCAATAAGAACTTAACTACTGTGAGTAGAGACCACCACGGTAAAGGAGTTCCGCGGAATTCGACAAGAAGTCATCCAACGAACGGAATCCACCACTAAAGTCTTCTACCAAGCTCAAGCAATGCCGGTTAGCCGCCGACGGAGGGTTGAGAAGAGAGACTGGCGCGAGATGGGTTCGGCATGTCTTCGCTCCGGCCTTGATTTGGGTACGAGGAATGGCATGTTGGGTGGACGTTAGGTCGGGACTTGTTTGCCCCTCCACCTTTGCTGTCGGACAAGTCATCCAGCTACTTAATTAATTACCATTATTGGAGGAAGAAATTCTCCCATTGGTGGCCACACGACTTGGAGCAACAGAACTCCGTTACAAATCTGGACGTGTCACCTGTCAATAACTGGATACGGTATAAGCTTACTGGTATGGAAACAAGCGTATATCAGTTAGAGAATGAAGCTTGTTTATCCCAACCCATACACGACACGATGATTGGACATGACAAGATTGACAACCATCATATAACTTGGTTCCGTAGAACAGGCTAAAGCGCGTCATGAGAAACGGATAAATGGGTAATTGCTAGCAAGGCAGACGCAAAACTTCGGGCTGCCTAATTTTCAGCTGAGACCACGCATGACGCAGATTAAGCGAGCGCCCATTCGTATCGAGAAGAATGCTCCGAGGCTTGGCCTGTCATGTAGTACATGGAGACCTAAGTCTAGTAAGGCATCTAGCGGACAATGTCGGGATGCATCAGGCCATTCCTGTTTTGATTCATGTAGGATTATGTCCAATTTCACGCCTCACCATTCGCACTGGGAAATCTTCAATGAGCCAAATCCCCTAGTTCAAATTAGACCAAGGCAACTACAGTATGGCTTTCGCTTACAGCATTGGCAATATGTAAAGGTTTTTCAGGGCGAGCCATGGCAAAGTCGAACCGTCTCATCAGCTTCAAGAAGTTAGTTGATGTGAACCACGTTGTGGGGGCTTCATACCTCAACAAAGATCTTATTGAGCTCCATGAACGCCACAGGCTTGCCAAGACACTGATATTTGCCGCTCGAGAACACTAGGTCAACTACACTCGACATGGTAGCGGCCCTCTCTGTATTCACTCTGAGCCAGCGCTCGGGAACAAAAAGGCTGGCATCAGGGCCGAATATCGTTTTCGAGTGATATACCCCGAAAGGAGAAGTGCCAATCTGCGTCCCACCGGGAATAAACATTCCATTAATGACATCACCCTCTGGAGGCACGGTTTTAGAAAGTAGGCCGGCTGCAGGGGCCTTAATTCGGAGACCTTCCTTGATAGCGGCTTGAAGATATGGGAGTTGGCGTGCTTCGGAGTCGGTGACGGGGGAAGATATCTTCCCCTCTTGGATGGCATGGTCTATTTCTTCCTGAAGCTTCTTGTACGAGACAGGGTTGCTCAAGAGATGAAGCATCATCAGACGAATAGTGGTTGCGGTGGTATCGCTTCCAGCCACGACGTTTAATAAAGCTTCTCTGGAAGCCTCTTCTTTGCTAAGACCATGTCGAATAAAAGATCCGAGCATGTCTGGGTGTGACCCTGAATCTGGCTCGAAACGTTCCGCAACCTTGCGATTTGCTACTCTAATTCCTCGTTAGCTGCCGGCCTCGGCTGAGCGATGGAGAACCAACCCGATAAAGGCTCCAAAGCCAATTTTATCGCTCTCCTTTGGTAACATGCCACGGAACAGGCGAGAGTGCAGCAAGGAGACAACAGATGGAACATTGGCCATAACAAGCGTGATGGGGAAGAAGGAGCGAGTGATTTTGATGAAGTCGAATACATCGTCATCTTGCTCGACGTAGCCAAATGGCTGTCCAAAAGCCAGGTCACTGATGACGTCCAGAGTGAAGAACTGGATCTTTTGAGCAAAATCGAACGGCCGATATTCCTCTGAGGTTGAGAGATATTTCGCCTCCAACAGATCAACAAGTCGCGCAATATGCGTGTCGACTGTTCTTTCCATGGATATATTTTCTTTGCCAGAATACTAATTATCGCAGGTCAATCGATAAATCAAGGGTGCTCGCATAGTTTCTTGACAAGACTCACACCGGGCGCCATTTTTCTCCTCAAGACCATATGAGCATCGTCATCACGCATTGAGAAAAGGTTATCTTTGCCAGGTTCAAAGCGGAGCGCATTGTACCCTAGACAGAATGAATGAGTGTGACAGCAGTTTCGGAAGCTACCAACTCACATGGGCCTCTGGAGTAGTTGGAGTGGACAGCCATCATGCGACGCAGCAACTCGGGGTCGTCAGTCGCCAACGTGTTGGGTCCGATACGCACAAGTGATCCTGTTGGGCGTTAGCAAGGCGGAATAAGACAGCTCTCAAGCCAAGTTTGAGATACCATATTTTTCATTTGCCTCCTGGATTGCATAAGGCTGTTCCCCGCGCAGAGAAGCACGTATCATCCAGTACTTGGAGAAGCCAGCCCAGAATGGCCCCGGCACATGACGTAGGGGCAACCAGGCGCGGATTGTGTCGAGGAGGAAAATGACGGCTGCAGCCCCAAAAACACTTGCTACTGTGGTCGTTGGGATTCGGTCAAGTGCCGACGAGAGAGCCTTGAGTAGCCGTGCGGCGACGCTGTGTTCATCGCCCATCCTGACTTTCTCGGTTGAAAGCGTATGCATGGGGGAAATTCCGTAGAGCCAACGGAGTCGAAGGCCCACCAACTGACCACCTCACGTACAAGAATCAATATTGAGCTCCTCAGTCGCGGCGTTCCACATATTCGGTTAAGCCATCCGGGGGTGTAACCCAAAAGAAGGCAGACGCCCGATGTCACAAACAAACTTAAGCGAATCCATCCGCATTTCTCCCGATTTCCCCTCTCTGATGGGGTTCCCGTCGGTTCTCCCCGCGCCGTCTGAGTCTGGATGGAGTTTAGTTAGAAAATGAGTACCCTGGCCCTTTGATATGTACCAAATTTCAATCGGCTTCTCTCTAGGGTCGAACCCTGGGTATCAGAGCTAGTACGTGATATCTCTAGCTGCATAAATGGTGTGACTCGGCGTGAGATAGTGGACGACGAAGTCCAGGAATCCATGACTACAGTTAACCTGCAAGTCTTGGCGACGTGGTTTAGATGCGGTGTAGCCCGAGGTTCTAACCCAGGGCAGTATCCTCCTTATGATTAAGTCGTGGCAGATGGGATAGCATCCTTCACGAAATATGACACCCCGGTCATTACATCTCTGCCTGTCAGAAATCTAGAAGTTCTGCTAGTTGCCCGACTTCACGTCCACAGCCATCTTACACAAAGACAGTAAATGAATATAGCCAAGCAGGATGTATTGTATAGCACTAAATACTCAAACACTTAGAAAAAAAGGAATCACACCTGGATCCATGCCTCTCCAAATAAATGGCATTCCTTGGCTCAGACCATTTTCGTCAAACGTGCGTGTGTTAATCCCTTGACTGATTAGGTGCATCCCTTCCCTGTACGCATCGTTGGCAGCAGAAACCGCTGGATTAGTCCCGGCAAGTAGCGGAGGGTAGCTAAACATGTATTCAGTGGTCTGCTTCGTCTCAACCACTTGTGGGCGGTTGAAGCGTGCAAGCAGAGAAATCTGCTCAATCGACTTCTCCGCATCAGGGAGCCAGGGCATCACACTGTCAATGGCACCCTTTTCGGTGGGGACAGGGGAGTAGAGAGAGGCTGGGTGTAGAGGCAGGACGCCCGAGGTGGCTACGGGGTCGCCCTGGTTGAGGACGTGATGAGATACTCCCGAGAGCCAAGCCAGATGCGACAAGATTCCAACTAAATCTTGTTTGGTGCTGATGGTCTCGGGAAAGTCGATAGCTTCCGCTGGACCGTTAGCTTCGGCGACCCAAGCCTGCAGTTCCCAGTCGGTCAACAAACTGTCATCAGCCTCATAAGTTGCGTCGACAAATGCCGTGACAAAGTCTCTGATGACACCAATAATCTTAGCGCCATCTTCGTAGAAAGGAATATGTGGCAACTCAGGCCCATAGTCTGCGTCGATAATACCCCTCATACGAAGGTTGGACTCAAAGTAGTTCCTCTGGAACGGACCCGCCACTGTTGGGTAAAAGTCTTGGGCAAAGACCCGAGCGTATTCGCTGGAGAAGGCAAAGTTCTGGTCAAACAATCCCCCTTGGTTGAATAAAATCCTCTCTCCGATCGGACGGATAGCATAGGCTTGAAACATCAAGCGATCCATGAGCACAAGCACAGGATGGCGCGTGCTGAGTGTTCGGAGAGCTGCCAAGTACACGATTTCAGCGACTGCATGAGAGTTGGCGAGGTGATAGATTTGGCCATGGAATAGATCATTTACGTTGAACATGATCTTGGCCAGAAGCCAATCGTTGGCGTCATCAAGCGGCGTGTAGATCAAGTCAGCGCCCACATTTGTCTTGATGGCGATTGGCAGGAACTGGTTTGAACGGCTGTCCAAGTAGAAGAGCGCCGTACAGGCCGCAGAGTAACGGCCATCTTGGGCAACGTACTCGCTCTGGTAGCTATGGTCCGCGACGAAAAGTCGCCCTTCCCGGTGAAGTGAGGCGAGAGTGGATGCAGTCAGCTCCTGAATGACCTCAGGGTCCACGTCAAATGGCAGTTCATCGTTGGTGGGATGAAGACGCTGGACCACGTAGGGGTTGACAGACAAGCGCTCCATGGAGAAGAGAAGATCTGAAGTCAAGTTGCCCAACTGTCCTTGGGATATGCCAAGAGGCACCGATCCTGACCAGTGACCATCGTACAAAACGGCAAAGTCCTCGAGAGTGTTGAGGCCACCGTGCTGGAGATAGAGTTAACGCTGGCCAACACTTCATATTCACGCACTTACCTCCTGGATGGCTTGCAGTACCACGGCGGCTTCCTGTGCTGCGGCTTGCTGAACGAAGGCTGAATCATTCGCCCACTGCTGCTGGTCACGGAGGGAGAGCTGCGACCCCAGAGTACCAGTTGGGAAGAAGGATGTATTGCCAATGAGTGAAGGGCCGTACAATATAACTGTCTGTCTTTGCTCAACCTCTCCTATACGAGCAGAGACATTGCTGTCATCCTGGGGTAGCATGAGTTGAGTAGGTAAGGCAACCGAGCTACTAGAGGTGAATGACGACGCTGGGGCAGCAAGGGCAACGGTGGCCACACCGAGAAGCATGTGAAAGCCACCCATATTGACTGAAGAGGATCGGCGTCTAGCTCGCAGTCGGCAATAATCATCTCTAAGGAGGAGCTGGTCCCTTTTGTATGTTATTAGGAGACACCAAAAGGAGATCCTTCTTTCGATTGGTACACTCGTGCACATCATACGAGCTGGCTGGCACTCGACTGCGCTGAGATGACGAAACACACCGTCCTCGCAAGCGCTAGCCCTCCACCGGGCCCTCCGGTAAGAAGGAGGCTGAAGCCGTGCAAGGGCAAGGATTTGCGGGAACTTTTGGGTTGACCAGGGGCGGCACGATGACATGGATGGGTTCGCATGGAACTAGCTGAAGCCTGCAGAATTCATTTCTCGATGTGGAGCAATGTCTCGATGCAACGTCTTGGGCGGGAACTTGCTTGTGCTTCGGCCTTGGTCAGAGGATGAACGAGGACCAGGAACGAGCCGGCCCTTGTTCTAAACGACATCTCCCAGCTACTTATTCAGATGGGTTGGCTACCTCTTTTT
Organism: Stachybotrys elegans; assembly: GCA_020746835.1. Classification (NCBI taxonomy): domain Eukaryota; kingdom Fungi; phylum Ascomycota; class Sordariomycetes; order Hypocreales; family Stachybotryaceae; genus Stachybotrys; species Stachybotrys elegans. The sequence continues at coordinate 202,364 of JAGPNK010000027.1, read as the reverse complement.
GACACACGTCTCACCCTCCTGTCACTCACGCCTCGTTGGTCTCACTGCTAGCCTACTCGTTTCCTGCTGACACGCGAGATCACCATGAACTCGCTTCTCATCAAACTACTATTGGCGGTGCCTTGTGTCTCCGCATACCCGCCCTCTTACTTTACGCATGGCAGCCTTGTGAGCCGTGATCAAGAGGCCATTGGCCACAATGATCTCTACGTGCCAGATCCGAGGAATCCAGTGCCGTACAAAGAACCATTTGTGTTCGACGAGGAGCACTACTACGAGAAGCATGTCAACGGCTCTGGTGACGGCTTTTACCGGCGCTCCTCGTGCCCCGGTATAAATGCTTTGGCAAACCGAGGATACATTAACCGGTCCGGCCGTAACATCAGCTACGAAGAGATTGGCCAAGCAGCTCGGGAGGTCTGGAACTTTGGTGACGATAATGTGAGTGGACCTCCTTAACACAAAGAGAGTAAAGGTCGGCGTCGGATGCATCTTGGTTCAGCGCGCTGACTCCCTTTCAGATTCTCATCGTGCTGGGCCCTGCCAGTCTTGTCCACCCTGGCCCGCGTATCAACCTGGACAACTTTGCGGACGATGCCGTGCAGTTCAGGATCAACTGCCCAGCTGCCCCCACGCGGAATGACCGGGGCGTAGGCGACAACGTTAACCTAAACGAGACACTCCTGGAGCAGCTGCTTTCAGCTTCCAAGGACGGAGTTACCCTAACCGTTGAGGATGCGGCAGAGCATCACCACCGCCGCCACAATGACTCCAAAGCTACGAATCCCAATTTCAGGTTCGGCTACCAGGGGGCCATGTGCTCGCTTGCGCAGTACGCCAACATGTTTGGCATGCTCGGCCGAATGGGCGTCAACGGCATGACGACACTGTACGTGGAGGATGTCCGGCAGTTTTACCTCAGGGACGACGTCCCCGAGGGCTACATGAGGAGGCAGCTCCCGTACTACGCCAACGAGGCCACCCTGTTCATGGAGCGCATGGCGCGACACATTGGCTATACCATCCCACGGCCCATTCCGGCGAATGACCGTGAACTGTATGACGTGGAGGGTGATGTTGCTATTTTTGACGTCCTCCCCCCATGGAAGCTGCCTGAGGATCTGTAGTCTAATGGTGGCGTCCGGGGTTAGCGGGTACATAAACTGACCCTCCATAGATCAATAGACGTCAATAAACTACTCATGAAATAGGAAGCCAAGAACTACAGCTTGTGAACCTTCTTCGCTTTTGGGTTAGCCGCATCCCAAGCTGCGGCAGCCTCCTTCATCCGCTGGCATTTGACGGCGAGTGCCTGGTATAGATCCTTGTAAACACCCCCCTCCTCCACCAGGTTGGCAATCTTGCCCCTTTGATAATCAAAAAATACGACCCAGCCGGAAGACTCCGCAACCACGGCCTGCTGGGTCAAGGACCACATGGTGGTTGTGCAGAAGTATCGGTCAGGCTTGACTTCGCCAAGTCGCACAGCAACGATAAGCTCGAGTCTTGTGTCAGCTGTAGGCTCCCGACACGAGTCAGCTCGCTTCCACCTACCGCATCGGGGTATGAGACGGGGCGCTTCAGGTTCATGGTCATGGCCTTGATAATGACGCCCAGCCCCTTGGCCTTGATGAGATCGTCGATTTTGTCGCCGAGCTGCTCTTCAAAGCTCTCGAAGAAGCGGAAGTTGCAGGCGGTGGAGAAGTGTCCGAAGCCCGCATTCATTATATGCCCGAAAGGGTCTTGGTCATCTGCTGCTGATTAACGAGGTCATATCTTGCGTTTGTACACGCAAACAAAACCCACCAGCCCAGGATACGCCCTGTCTGAGTCAGTTTCCTCCTCATACCGGGGCAAAGATGATCCAGGCTTACGCACGTGCTCAAGCATGGTGGCCTCATCGTAACCTTGCGCGAGGATTTCCTTGATCAGCTTCTCGCGGAGCGTCTTGTACGCGTCTCCGCCTCCAGGGGCATGGTAAGAAGAGGCCTGGAGGCGGGAGGAAAACTTTCCGGGTGCCATTTTGCGGCAATGCGATTGGTTCGACAAGGCCGACGGTGTAGTGGATGACCTTGGCGTCGGTGGACAGGAAGTTTGGGGCGAAAGGAGGATTCCGAGGTGGAATTCGCGATCCTTTTGACTTGAGCAGTGGAGAACCCCAGACACCCAAGATCAAGGATGCGGGACGGTGGCAAGCCCAATTGGGGGGAAATTTGTCTGCAAGGGTGTGCGTATACCGAGGATGCCGCTCCTTAGACTCGCATGTGCATACCATACCGAATGGGAAGCTTGGATACTGTTTCATTGCATCTGTCCCCCGTTCCTCCCCACAGTCCATGCAAACTATTGTGAGTGAAGAACTAAGTAAAACAACGTGTGTGGATGGCTTGGCAGGGATATTAGCGGTTCCTATCAGCACACAGAACATGCTTTGCACATACCAATTGATACTCCAGCAGGGATAGGATCGGATGGAATCATCCGGACTCCTAGGGAAAGGACTGCGCGTCTGGCTCGTTCCGTGCCGACCCCGACAATTCCAAGCTTGGCGAGTCATTTGAACTTCCTAATGCAGCCAACGTCAGTGGTCAATGCGATACTTGGATTCGGTGCCTTTGCCAGGGTTGATGACAAAAATCGAGGACAGGACTAGGGAGTCGACGAATAACAATGACGTTGCGTCTCATCGCCGACCTATTTACTCCACAGCCAATCATGACCATCTTAATCCGTATTACACGTGCTCGGAATCCCGGGTGCAAAGTGGGATTGTCAGAAAGGGGTTGCCCATTTCAATATCATGGTTCGATATTCTTTTTCGGCACTTATGTTCCATGAAGAGATCATCTTCCCTCCCATACTCTCCATTCCGCTATAACTCGAGATTGATCATCCTGCAAGATATGCCAATCTTTCAACACAGAGGGGGAGGATTTCATTGTGTCTATATCGAACCTAGAGTACAGCTATAGGGTAACTGACAGGATTAGGAGTCGAGAACAGGCAACCCAAACTCATTGGTCTTGTAACAGTGCCACCTGAGTCCTACTTCTTATGGAAAAAGTGTATATTTGTTCATCTACCTAGACATGGCCAGAAGAATATCGATTATTTTGAACATTGCTCCCTCGGCTTCTGTGGACTAGCCTAACGAGGTTCCATTGCGGAAATGGGGTTTGTGATTGACATATCTGATAAATGAATATTGTAGAGCCAGTAATAATATCCCGTGTGGGTCACTCGACTTTGAACCAGGTGGCATTTGCTCCAATATCCTGCTCGACAGGATAGAGAACAGAGACGTCAAGTCTGGTAACTGAAGCGGCACGTGGTATATGGCTTGGAGATTGCTGCTAACGAAGCCAGTCCCATGCTGGATACAACACAAGGAAGCAGTGCTTGTCAGCTATGCAACAACCTTGAGCCAAAACCTGGCCACTCCTTTTGGTCTCTCGAGTACGCGGATCTGTTGCAAAACCCCGGCCAAGAGAGGTGCTTGACCTGTTGGTGTGTGCATAATGCCCTGAAGCAGTATGGCTGTGGTTCAGTCATCGGGCAAGTTCACTTCTCGGCTCGCCCTGGGAGTGTGATATTTGCCGCATGGGTAGAAGCAGGAGAGAATAGTACATCACGCGGCCGAGCTGTGGAGATCTTCCGTCAATCTGAACAGGACACCGCAGGTTCCAACCAGGTCTCCAGCGCTTCTCCTACGGACTTGCCCGCAAGCATAATATTGGAACTCGGAACGGCCAACCACATCGCGCCCGAACCTACCGGTGTTTCAATCCAAAGTTCCATTACCTCGTGGCTGAAGACATGCGACGAGCAGCATCCAGAATGCCGTGTTGATGTTACGGATTATCCAGCACGTCTGCTTGATCTTGGGGACCCAGGGTCTGAGTCAATACGGCTCGTGGAAGGGCTCAAGTCGGTGAGATACACCGCACTGAGCCATCGTGTTAGTCCCCGCCCGAGAAACAAGACATGAAGCTAATAGCGATAGTGGGGAGATACAACTTGGTGCACGACCACGAATGCCAACCTGCCAGACCGTCTCCTCAGAATTGAGATGGGGGACTTGGCAAGAACATTCCAAGATGCTGTCACGGTCACAAGACAGCTTGGTATTCAATACATCTGGATTGATTCCTTGTGCATCCTACAAGATGATCTGTGAGTCCAAATACCATTATAATGGCTCATGCTGACTGGGCAGATACGACTGGGCGAAGGAGTCAGTCAAGATGGGGGGCATATATCGAGGTGCATACGTCACGATTGCAGCCTCGCTTGCTTCTTCTGATGATGAAGGGTTCCTCACCCCGAGAAGAGAGAGAAAAGTGTACTCTGCCTCGCGCGTCGAGCTTGACTTCGGTGGGAAGTCCTTCAGTGATATTTGGATCCGAACTGTCCACGATCTCCGACAGCATTCTTTCCACGACATCAGGGAATCTCTCTCGACCAGATGCTGGACTATGCAAGAGCGAATGCTCTCGTCCAGACTCATCAGCTACACCTCAGCTGTCACTTTCGACTGTGCTACCTTGTCAGCCTGCGAGTGTGGCCACGATCTCTATCCGAACCCGCTATACCCTCCGATAAATAGGCTCCTCGGCGTTGACAACAAGATGGCCTTTCTTGAACTGTTGAGGCCAGAGTCTCAGAGTATGAGAAGGATGTACATCGTTTGGGCAGACATTGTAACGGTCTATTCTGGTCGTCAGCTGACGTACGAGAAAGATCGACAGATTGCGCTGTCAGCTGTTGCAAAGCTGTTGGCAAAAAGGTACAATGAAGAATACGTAGCTGGCCTTTGGAAAGGGAACATGATTTCTGGACTGAGCTGGCACAGCGACGACAATTCACCCATAATCAAGCCCCTCGGCCAGGATATTCCCTACCCCTCATGGAGCTGGATGTCGGCGCATAGGCTGGTCATGCACAACAATATAACGCCCGCACCTTCATGCAAGGTTCTCTTGATCGACGTCCAACATGGAGGTCTAGATGACAGCGGGCCGGCCCAAGGGTGTATCAAGCTCCAAGCATCAGTTGGCAAGATGGTCTTGCACATGTCAAAGACCTTTCAGTCAAGCAACACACAGTCCGACATACCCCCAGTCGAGCTTCGAGGACCTACAGGGGAGCTTGTGACAGATTACAAGGTGCGCGGGATGAAAATGGATGACTGGATCGAGCCATGTACTGCTGTGGACGCGAGCGGTAACCAGTTTATCTCTGCAAAGCGAGGCGGGCCGCATGAGGGTCAATTCCAGAGCACGGTTATTTGTTTACATACTGGTTGGTACACCATGTATGACAATTCTAGGGCAGAAGTGTTTCTCATTCTTGGTGCCTCAGAAAGGCCGGGAGCGTATCAGAGAATCGGCATGGTCTATGCCAATATTACGGATGAGGTACTGAAGAGTTGGCTGGGAAATGGTCAGTATGAGGAAGTTGCGATATTTTAAGATGGTCTTCTTTACCAACGTTTAGCACTGGCCTAAGGACTTAAACTGACTGAATCTGTCGGACGGAGCTTGGCTTCCAGCGCCATCGTGTATGCTTATCATTTGAGGACCTGATTCTCATGCATTTGGGTGAGCGTCGGCTAACCAATGGATACACATTTCATCGCCGGACCAATCGAGCGGCTCTAGGTATACATTTCTTCTCAATTTGGTCAATTGCTAGACTTCCAAATATATTAAGCGGTTATCAAGCATGTCATCGTGTAGGTAATGCAAGAAAGAGCAACGTTAAACTGTCTGATATCAATCTTCAACCGCATCGATGTTACTTTTCGGCACTGATATTTCTAGTAAAAGATCCTCCATTTCCCCTTGTTCACTCTCCCGTCTAAAATCCACTGGCGTCTGTCCTAAGGAATTCTTGATCGTGATATCGGCTCCTCGTTCCACCAGGTATTCCAAAACATCCAGATGTCCTTCTTCAGCAGCGTGACTAACTAGCGATTGCCCATTCTCGTCCACGGTATTAATATCGGCTCCTCTTTCAAGGAGGTACCCTGGAACTAGTGAGCACCCTTCCTTGGCTGCCGAGAAAATAAATTGCCGACCACTGGCTTTGTTTACACCTGGATCAGCACCGGCCTCCAGCAACTGCAGTACTGGGGCTGTCCAGTAATAACCCATATTTGTAGCCGCCAATAGTGGTGTCTTCCCACAATGATCCACATGGTTGACATCGACATCAAGATCTATAAGCTCCTTCATCATATCATGGTGGCCCTGATCGGCCGCAATGAACAACGGAGTTTGTCCGCCGTCATCCAATTTGTGAATATTTGCGCCATGAGCGAAGAGAGCACGAATGAGCTTTGTGTGTCCATGTATTTCCAGCATCGTCTTTTGCTTAGGCGTCAAAGGCTTCCAGTAACTGTTCGACTATGATGCGTCGATTGCAGCGCACGGCGACAGGGAGCAATGTGCGGCCGCATTCGTCGACAGCTGGGGTCTGACAGGCCGACCCAATGGTTGAAGTTCATGGAATTGATGCTAGTTCAATTCTTTGGAGTGTAAAGAGTGTGTTTGCGACAGCTTGCTGGCCACGAGCAGCAGTCACATGCAACGGCTTCAAGGCTAGCAGTGTTTGTGAAGGAGGCTCAGATCCTTCCTCCAATGAACCAAAAAGCTGATGCCAGCTTCGTAGCTGCATAATTTGTAATGGTGTCCAGCCGAATTTGTCTTTCCGTGATATATCGCAGCCATGCTCCCTAACAAGTTAGATGATGAATTCATGGCCGCCTACTGCTGCATAGTGTATCGGCATCCACTCGATGATAGAATCTGGTACATTCGTTTTAGCCAATCTCTCGAGGAGTGCCGGAGTCATTCCTTCTTGGCCACCCAAGGCAGCAAGGTGAAGGAGGGTCCATCCAAACTGATACTGTCTGGAGTCTTTACTGGACCCTCCATCAAGAAGTTGCTGAGCCAGTACTATGAGGCCATGATAAGCAGCGTAATGCAACAAAGTAAGGTTGAGAGGAGCCCAGGGAAAAGGTATTGAATTATCTGTTGGGTCTAGTTTGATCAAGGCTTTCAGGTAAGCGGTACCCACAGCATCTTGGGACAATAAACTTGTGGCAGCTTTGCAGACTTCTTCCCTAATTTGACTCTTCAACAGCGAGCTTGTACGCCCCTCCGCCGTTTTATGGCGGCTAGAATCTAAGTGCATTGTGTGGAGTTGTTGGTGGTGAGTCATCGTTGGGTGCGTCACCTCCGACTGCGGTTTTCCAGTGTATCTCTATCTCATCATCACTATCATCTCCGGCCAACATGGCTGCCTCGAGAAAATCGTCTACATCCATCGGTATGGAGGATATGGTTCTTTCAATAGATGAATGAGAGAATGTGAGATTTCCTGTTTTTGTGTCTCAATGGGATACAGACCAGCGACTTCGAGGAGGCCCCTTCTGCCGATAACGAAGATATCAACTCGATAGACGTGATGAACGTAAGAATGGGGGGTTGGCGACGGGAGAATCGACATGGAAAAGCACGGCTCACAGGAACAACGAATATTCCGGCTCATAATTATTTGTCTTTTTAAGTTTTATGCAGTGTATGTTTACAATACAAACATCCCCATGGACCACGCAAATCGTAAGTGAGGGTTTTGTTTCACAATGACCTGATGACTAGTGCAATGCAGTGGTACGAAGCAATATCAGCCACGCAGTAAATGTTGTAAGGATGATTGGAACGGGCAATAGGCAGACGTACCGACACGACAGCGTCTAGACAGCGAGACAGTCAGATATGTATGTATGAACCACAGATTTGGGCCGTAGATTTTATGGTTGGGCATGGTATTGTGCAGTGAGAATTTAGAATAGTGGCCATTGAGTCCCTTTAGAATTACTTGAAATACCTGAAGTTGGATGCATAGCTCTGAGCACCGTTGTTATTGCTGTGCAGCTCTAAGATTTGCCTCGAGGTTTCTTCCTAGCGGGTGCAAGGTCTGGCCGAGGACAAGGAACGTGTGTATCATGTCCAGAAGCCATGTAGAGAAAGCAAACAGCATCTGGCTTTTGATTGGTGGTCTTGATTCATGTGTTGGCTCATTACCACATCTACAATGTAATCCCACGGCTCGAATCCAAGACCATGTCGCTTAAAGGGAACCGGACAATCGGCTGTCCGGAGCTACACCCACATCCCTATACTGCATTTGTTAGTTGCCGCATGGTTATTAGCACAAAGTTACCGTAGACCAGAGAGGCAGGGAGTCGTGAAATGATGGGATCGGTTGAGGATGGTTTGAGCTATCGAAAGGAGGAATTTTCCGAGGATCCAATTAACAAGAACTAAACCGTGCCTCTAGTGTCCGATGGTGATAGAAAGCGGTTCATAACGTTGCCAATATTATTAATGATTCACCGCCCTCTCGCTAAAGAGTCAATATAACGTTGTCGCGTAATATATACACAATCGCCTCGGCTCAGATCGGCTGGGGTAAACCCTAGCAATTCGGTCGAGACCCGGCGTTTCCCCAAAAGGCCTTGGTTTCAGATTGAAAAGTTCCAAAACCTTCGCCATCCGACTGCTCATGGCCAATGTACCTGTACCTGTCGCGGACTGATTCAATGTATCTCATCACTCCCGTCACATGCTACCCTGTCAAGCGCCGGCTCGGATCATCATCCCGTTATTTCAATGTAATCCATGTCTCATATCATGGCCGTGGTCAAATGCTGCAGTCAAGAATAAATCATTCGGACAAGAAAGACAGACAAATACCAGCTCAACGAGGACCTAGTAAGCAGACTGAAAGTACAAAAATCAGACGAGCTGGCGCTGAACTACAAACAGAAGCCGCAACTTCTTGACCAATCATGCCTTTCAACGTCCATCTTGCGCATACAGTAATAAAAATGGCATCCATGTCATGGTAGGATTGTGGAGGTCCTCGGCCTAGACTCTCGCACCGAGCAACGTTATTCTAGATGAGACCCCTGCAGCTGGTGACACAGGATCATGCATCCACCTTCATAACTGCACATCATAAGTCTCCGCCAAGTGTTAGAGGCTTGTATTTTGGGGTAATATTCGTCTTGTAGCAAGGTACGTGATCCCTCAGGATGTGGAAGAACTAGCCCCTTGGACCATGCAAAGGTCATCGTAAGACACGGGGTCTGCAATGGGAGTCGGGATGCGGCAACCGCCATCTGGGAAAGTTTTTCTTTGGTCTGCACTCTGAGCAGTCAAACTTGAGATTCACGATTTCACAATCAGATTATCACCATGACCAGCAAACCTGCGCCTCATTCATGGAAGCCCGTATCCCACAATGAGTGGGAGCAAGTGTACGGATTCCAGGATGCCTTCTATGGAAGTATACTTGCTGAGCCCGGTGAACCGGGCCTGTTCCTCATTGCAACCTCGATGAAGTTCGAGTTTCTCCGCCATGAGTCGCAAGATCTGGTTACACAGCTGCGCACGGCTTGGATGCGAATGAGGCTCGCATATCCCATCATTGCATCCATTTCCCAATCCAAGAAGAGGGTTTACCACCCTGTTCAAGACATGGCAGACCTCGAAGTGTGGGCAAACGAAACTTTCAAAGTCGAAACTGAGAGGACTACGTCTGATCTCTGGCGGCATCTTGTCAAAACAAGGCAGCCAATGATGAGATTTCTTCCAAAGACAAACGAGCTGTTCTTGCAGGCAGAGCATAGCCACTTTGATGGGAGAGGGATGCTTCACTTCTGGGACGAGTTCATTCCATTACTGGTCAATTCAACGCCGTTGGTCCTTGGGCAGGAACTCGGCAACTTGCCTGGGACTTCGGACGACTACTTGGATACACGCGAGAAAAGTCCTGGACGAGCTGCCCAGCTTGGGATGGAACTCGTACAGTCGTTCGAAGTGCAGCCACCTGATACACCAGTGTGCTACCCCCTCAAGAACCTGGATAGCCTTTCTCAAAAACCGTACCCTTACGTAGGGGCGCGGACAAAGCTTGAGATTTCACCAGAAGGAACCAGCAGGATCCTCGCTGGGTGCAAGGATCGCAATGTTTCGCTTGTCGCGGTCTGGCATGCCGCCATGGTCCTTGCAGCGCAAGATGTCCAGCGGGATGCAGGGGAGGCAGTCGGATCAATCTATGTCACAGGCGCAAACCTCGACTTGCGGAAATATTTCGGAAACAATCAGGCGGAGAAAGCAGCGAAGAAAGCACCCATTGGGAATTTCCATACCATTCTTCCATGCACAGTCAAGCCTGGCAGCAAATCATTTCTTGAACTGGCGCAGGAGCTGAACTCTTTCTACCGAATGAATCTTCATGAGCAACCAGACATCTTCAGCGCTCTCAGGCCCATGATGCAAGGCTTTGCTGACGCGTATGCCCAAGGTCCGCCAATGGACACCACGCCATGTATATCAACTGGAGGCGTTGTCGATTACTACCTGAAGAAGCAGTATACCGGCCCCGCAGGAGCCCTTTACATCGACGATCTTTGGTTTGGCGATACAACCACTGGTCCGTGGTTGGAATGTTTCACATGGATGTGGCGCGGTTCATTGATACTGTCGAGCTGTTATAATGGGACCTTCTACAGTGATGATGAGGTACATGGCTTCTTAGAAAGGGTCACTGAACACATCAAGAACGGGCTCGGGTTGAGGGACTCAATTACGAAACTGTAGATACCAAATCTTAGCTGGGTCCCAGGTCTATTCACTATTAATGCAAACTATGTCTCCTAAGTCATTACTGAAGAATAATCCTTCGCCACGCGATGTATGAATGTGACAGCGCACAGTCCGTCCAGAGGATCAAGTGCGGCGGGGATATGTGTCGGGGAGGATTTACGCCTTGATCAAACCCCACATTCAAGCGTGATTTAAGTTGCCGAGCAGGATCCTACGGATTCAACAAGGATTCGAGCCCTTGCTTCGGTCTTACTGCATCGATAGGTATGAAATCGTCTAGTTACGTTATGTATCAGACGATAGCCTGCCTCAGGGCCCCGCCCAGTCGTCCCATGCCGACTAGATGCCGTAGTACACACGTTATACGAACATACATACATTACTTCTACAGTGCGGTGCAACAAGGCAGTGGAAGCTCGTATCCACTACCTGTTCCTCTGTTTTCTTGCCATCCCTCACACTCAGTGCACAGTTTATGCCATATCTCCAAAATGACTACACCCAGCCTGCAGCGGATTCCCGCCTCCGAAGGCCGTGATGCGATAATGAAGGCTCTTCGAGAGGATGGCGCCGTCATAATTAAAGGGTTATTCACAAAGGACCAGGTCCAGCGCCTGAATGCGGAAGTTCAACCAGCTATGGACAAACTCAACGTCGGCTCCAAGCACACAGAGGAATGGGTCAAGGAATTTCATGGAGACAATACCAAGCGACTGAATAATGCAGTCTCTCTGAGCAAGACCTTTCGCCATGAAATACTTGAATCCGAGCTGATTCACGAGATTTGCGAAGAAATCTACCTGAAAGACGCTGGTGGATACTGGATGAACAGTGCACAGATTATCGACATTGGGGTAAGTTATGGACTCGTGACGTTGTCTATGTTACAATTGCTAACACACTGCAGCCAGGGAGCAAACCCCAACCACTGCACAGGGACCAATGGCAGTTTCCAATCTTTACACATTGTGGACCAGACGCACCTCAAGCTTCGTACGTCTCACCAGGCTCACTCTACTCGCATGTATTAACCTATGCAGGATCAACTTTGTCGTTGCTCTCACGCAGTTCACTGACGAAAATGGAGCTACAAGAGTCATACCCAAGAGCCACAAGTGGGATGACTTCTCACAGAATGGAACCCATGAAGACACCATTCCAGCTGAGATGGAGATGGGCGATGCTTGCTTCATTACTGGCAAGGTTGTACATGGAGGTGGCGGCAATACAACCAAAGATAAGACGCGAAGGGCCATAACCCTCGTATTCCAGTGCTCGTATCTCACGCCCGAAGAGGCCTATCCTTTTCTTGTCGATAAGGAGATTGCCAGATCCATGACTCCTCGGGGCCAGCGTATGATTGGATTCCGTTCGCAATTTCTCAAGGATAGTCCTGGCGTCTGGAAGAGCAACTACGGAGAGGTGGATGAGGTTTATTGTTAATAGGCTTAGCATTGCACTTCAATACAAATTAACATGGTGACTCATTTCTGACACAGCCAATACATTACAGTATCGTGTAACGTGAGGTTTCCTGTGCGTGTGCCTCAATGAGATACAGACTAACGACTCCGAGGAGGCCTGTTCTGGCGGTAAAGGCGACATCAAGTCAATAGATGACAATTGGTAAGACAATATCGTGTAACATTCCCAATCAATCTTCATTTAAATACATCAAATGGCAGTTGACCCCCATGCCTCTTCTATCAACTCTTCTATCCGCTTTGGAGGAGGTGCTTTGCCCTCAAACTCCTTGACGAGATCAAGATGTCCACTCAAGGCGTCAAGATCATATGCTCCAAGTGCAACGCCGGCCTCAAGATCCGCAATCAGTCCCCGCAGCTGCGACATGCCCTCAGGGAATCGGTCTTGCTGCCAATTCGGAATTTCTAAATTGGTCGGCAAGTCGATGACTTCGTGCTTGAGCAATTTCTCAACCGGCTGGTAGCTGACTTGCAACTTTTTACCCATGCTCTGCTCGACCAGCTTGACAAGGTTGTTTAGTGTGACGGTGCTTGCTACTGTCGTCATGATCCTGGGCCACTTCTCAAGCTCGAGAGCGAGCACAATGTAGCGTGCAGCATCTATTGTGACTGTCATGCTCATTTTGGCCTCGCCGTCGTCTGGTAGGACGGCTACTCCATTTTCAGGGTCGATGAAGAAACACAGCTGACGCAGGCAGCTTTGTACACGAGGCAAGCCGAAGTAGTCCATGAACATGCCTGGGTAGATGAAGGTGTATTCCAGATCCCTTGTCCCTGCCAGGTGCTTTCGAGCTTCCATGTGGAATCTCTTCTCCATATAAGGCAAAACGTCATCTCCAACGTCGTACTCCACGTTAAACTCGGATGGGATGAATCGCTTCACACAAGCGCATCGGTCTGCCGCAGATATAAGACGTTTCTGGGATGCCGAGACTGCATCAGAGTCCATAATAAACGCACAGATGACGACATCCACATTTCTCTCAGTCAAGACCTCCAATATAGAGTCTTCCGAGTAATCGGTGCAGATGATGGGCATATAAGGCCTGCCAGTGAGTGGTGAGATACGAGCCTCGGGCTCTTCCTTCAAGGCCTATATTCATGTCAAGGGGAGTTTATTGGTAAACTCATTCTGAACGCACCTTTCTTGTCGTGATGTAGACTTCATGTTTTCCGCTGCCTATCAGAGCATCGACAATGAGGCGGCCCAGATCGCCGAGGCCACCAGCAACTACAACGACAGACATGGTAAAGTTGCGTGGATGATCCTGAGAGGGGCCAAGAACCGAAAATATGCTGGATTATGTCTGTCCACAACGTGCGGTGCCAGACATACCCGTCTCTTAACCCTGTTGGTGGAGGTCGCATCCAACGTAAGACATTGTTACCATTGCCGGGGTCGATTTGGTAAATTTCGCTAAACTCACGATAATCCACTTATAACGTTGTCTTGGACATCCCTGTGTACCAAGACTTGGCATTGCATGGAGCCCGGAGCATTCCTGTTCTGCTCATGGTGTACGTTAAGATCTTCGGTGTGTTCATCTTGTACTCATACTCAATCCTTTGTATCGAACAAAGCGGAAGTGTCTCGTCTACAGCTCCATCCGGCTTGCAGCAACCCATGTGCATAAGCCAGTCACGTCACCTTCCTCTTACTGTGTACTGGAGAGCACAAAACCAGACTACTCGTGGGCTGGAGAGGAGATATAGGATGGAGATCAGTAAGAAATCAGTAGCCCATAGAGTCCACGCCGTTCATCGTCTGACTCGGACTCGCTCATATAACGTTATACAAATTGGCAAACCGAAAATATACGGCTTGAGCACGTGAAGAAGTAGGAGTTTAAATCTCATCGACTCGGTCAAATCTCGACTGTCTTGGGATCCAATTTCTGCGAACCTGACAGCCGTACCAGGGTCAGCCTAGATTATGCGTCTTGTCCTCACAGAAAGCGGCGCTGTCCCGGACACAGTCGGCCAACTCGCGTTTGACGCTTCACCAAACAAATGTCCCACTATACTAGAGCTATTCAGTCGTTCTGTCGACATATATGCCGACAAAATAGCAGTTGTCTGTGGTCACACCAGACTCACTTTTGCTGAACTCGACTCATATTCCAGTCATGTCGCAACCACCATAGTTCGTGAGGGAGTCAGCCCTGGAGATTTAATCGGCGTCATTTTAGATCGCTCCGTCGATCTTCTGGCTGCACTACTGGCAGTCTGGAAGGCCGGTGCTGCCTACGTGCCAATCGAACCATCCTTGCCAAAAGAGCGGGTTTCCCAGATGCTGGAAGATGCACGACCGAAACTTATTCTCACCGGTGCCGGCACCTCTTGCGACTTTTTCGACAGTACGGATTTAAAGTGCTTGAGGATAGAAGAGGCGCGTCTGGCACGGAAAACCAACAAATTTCCTTTGTCTCACGAACGGGACCTCGCCTATGTCATGTACACTTCTGGGTCGACTGGGAGACCCAAGGGTGTTGAGATCAGGCATGGAGGCGTCTCAAACCTACTCTTGTCGATGCAAAAAGACCCAGGATGTATGGAGACAGATCGACTACTTGCCATCACCACCGTGTCCTTTGACATGGCTATCCCGGAACTCTTTTTGCCGCTTGTGTGCGGAGGAACAACTGTTATCGCGCAACGACATGAAATACTAGACATGACGGCCCTTACAAAATTGATGGAACAGCACCAAATCACCATCATGCAGGGGACGCCAGCAATATGGCAGATGCTACTTGACTCTGAGTGGACCGGGAAACACCGGCTCTCCAAGATATGGTGCGGTGGCGAGGCGTTGTCTCGATCTCTGGCAGATCGTTTGCTGGCTTGTTGCGATGCCATGTGGAATCTGTACGGCCCAACGGAGGCTACAGTATATGCAAGCCAGTGGAAAGTCGTCAAAGACCGAGACGTTATTATTGGAAGTCCAATAACCAACGGATATCTCTATGTACTTGATGACAATCTGGCACCTGTTCCTTCTGGGCAGCTGGGCGAGTTGTTTATTGGGGGACGAGGAGTGGCACAGGGCTACCGAAACAACAGCGAGCTGAGTCATTCTCGATTCCTCCCCAATCCCTTTCACAAAGGCCTGATGTATCGAACTGGAGATGCGGCTCGATTTGTTAGTCCGCATGAAGTAAGCGTCCTGGGCCGCCTGGATGGGCAGATCAAAGTTCGAGGCCATAGGATCGAACCAGGAGACATTGAAAACGCCATTACCGACCGGAAAGACATCTCTGGAGCCGTTGTGGTGTGTCGAGATGATAGACTGGTGGCCTACTTTGTAAGGCAAAAGCAACAAAAGAGTCAAATTCGAGAGGCGGGAGTCGGCCTACCGCTTGATCGGGTGTTGCGGACATACTTGGCTGAAAGGCTACCGGCTTACATGGTGCCGGCATTCTTCATTGAGATGGACGCATTTCCCGTCACACCTAACGGAAAGGTCGATCGCAAAGCTCTTCCTGATCCTCTGCCTGCGGCGCGAGGCCCGAGCATACCCAAGCTGACCTCTTCCAATCTCGAGAAGCAGATACTGGACATATGGTCAAGAGTTCTCGGCCACGACCAGATCGAAATCGATGACAACTTTTTCGAAATAGGAGGAGACTCATTGCGTGTAGTGCGAGTTCAAAAGGAACTACAAGATGTCTTGGACTATCGGGTTCCAACGTCATCATTGTTCGAGCACTATACCATCCGGAAACTTGCATCCAGCTTGAGCATGACCCCGTCTCTTTCAGCCACGAAACTCAGCATTCAACCGCATGTCGAATATGGAGAAAGAGATGTTGCAATTGTGGGAATGGCCTGTCGATTGCCTGGGGGTGTGAATACTCCAGAAGAATTTTGGCAACTGCTTGACCTTGGAGGCGACGCAATAACTGAGTTGCCAGCTCGTCGTTGGGGTACAGATGACAGGTTGAAGGACATAAAGTATCGCCGAGGCGGCTTCATCCCGTCAATCCACTCATTTGACCTATCCTTCTTTGGAATATCACCCCGCGAAGCTCAAAGACTCGATCCTGCGCAATACATGATGCTCGAGGCTTGCTGGGAGGGTTTCGAAAGCGCAGGGTACACGATGGAGCAGTTAAAGGATAGCCCGACGGGAGTTTTCATCGGAACCAGCAACATATTGTCCCATCAGGGATTGAACCAGACTTCTATTCATGATTTGGATAGCCTGGACGGATACACGGTGACAGGCTCGGCGGCTGGAACCATGTCTGGTCGCATATCTTACCAGCTTGGCCTGGTAGGGCCTACCATGACAGTGGACACAGCCTGTTCGTCCTCTTTAGTATCAACTCATTTGGCGTGCAACTCACTACGCCTTGGTGAGTGTGATATGGCTGTGTCAGGTGGCGTCAGTTTGATGCTTAATCCCGGTTTGCATGTTGAATTTTCCCGGCTGCAAGGAATGTCACCGGATGGCCGCTGTCGCTCATTTTCTGCCGATACAGAAGGGACAGGTTGGTCCGAGGGATGCGCGGCTGTCATTCTCAAGCGTTTGTGCGACGCGCAGCGTGACGGAGATCACATTCATGCCGTCATACGGGGATCAGCCGTGAATCATGATGGGCGGACCGCTAGTTTGACAACACCCAGTGGCCGAGCACAGCAACGACTGATCCAATCGGCTCTTGCTGCAGCCCGTTTGCGGCCTATTGATATAGACTATGTTGAGGCACACGGTACTGGCACCAAGCTGGGAGATCCCATTGAAGCTTCCGCTGTGGCAGAAGCCTTGGGTCCTCGACCGGGACGAAATCCCTTACTGATCGGATCTGCCAAGTCAAATGTTGGCCATACACAAGCTGCCGCCGGTTTAGTAGGCCTGCTGAAGGTTGTGCTCGCCATGGAACACAACGTGCTGCCGAGAAGCATACACATCACTACTCCTACTCCATCTGTCGACTGGGGTGCCGCAAATATGATGCCTGTGCTATCTCCACAGCCATGGGCATCCGATGGCCGACTCCGAGCAGCTGGTGTGAGTGCATTTGGCATAGGTGGAACTAATGCCCATGTCATTATTCAGGAGCCTCCTCGGGCTCTCCCTGACATCGACGAAACAGCTGAATCGTTTCATCCTCCTATGCTACCATATTTACTTTCAGCCGATGGTGACGAAGCTTTACGCATGCAAGCTATGAGGCTTCACGCATTTTTGTGCAACAAGCCGAGTCGGAATCGGCTTGAGGATGTGGCATTTTCGCTGGCTACGACTCGCACCCATTTCCGGAGGCGAGTAGTAGTGATGGCGCAAGACGAAGAGGAACTCCTGAGGAAGTTAGAGCTATACACCAACGAGTCTGGCATTTCTGCCGTCATGAACGAAAGGGAGGGTCCTCCGCCAAAGCTCGCATTTCTTTTCACTGGTCAAGGGAGTCAATGGCCCGGAATGGGTGAGGCCTTGTGCAGCGTTCACCCCAAGTTTGGTGCTGCAATCAGGGAGATTGCTGGCTACTTCGACCACCTATTGGAGGTTCCGCTCCTCGATGTGATGTGGGCACGGTCTGAAGCTGCGAGTGCGTTATTGGGTAACACAGAGTATCAGCAGCCTGCCCTTTTTGCACTAGAACTGGCACTGTGGCGCCTATGGCAAGCCTTCGGCGTAAACCCCGACTTCCTCCTCGGCCATAGCTTGGGCGAGATTGTGGCAGCTCATGTAGCCGGAGTGCTAGACCTGGCTGACGCTTGTCGGTTGGTGGCTGCTCGAGGTCGTTTGATGCAGGTTCAGTCGGGCGATCTCAAGATGGGAGCAATTGAGGCTTCTGCTTCCGAAACCAATGCAGCCATTCGGGAATTATCGCAGGACGGGCAAGTCGATATTGCGCTCCATAATGGACCAATGCAAACAGTGGTATCCGGTCGTGCAGACGCCGTTGAGAGGATTACACGGCACTTCCTTGAACAAGGACGCAAGGCTTCAATCATTGTGGCCGGACACGCCTTTCATTCCCGTTTCATGGATCCGATGCTATCGGAGTTCAGCCAGGTGCTGGAGAGCATACACTTCCATCCCGTCCGAATACCAATCATCAGCAGCGTGACCGGGAAACTGGTTGAAGCTGGTGAGATGCTGGATTCGCAATACTGGCTGCAGCAAGTTCGGGCGGCTGTGCGCTTCGATGATGGAATTCTGACCTTGGCAGCTCACGGGGTAAACACGTTTCTTGAACTCGGACCCGAGCAAACCTTGTGCGGGTTGGGTGCAGCTATCATGGCAGACCACCCAGCACAGGAAACAGTCACCTGGCTTTCATCCCTCCGGCGTCACAAGGACAGCGTTCTTCATCTTCAAGACAGAATATCCCACCTGCACCTATGCGGACTACCGGTTGACTGGAAAGCCTACTTCAGCCCAACTTGTCGGAGAGTCGCCCTGCCCTTGTATCCCTTCCAGCGCACTTACCAGGCACCTCAGTCCAACAAGCTCGCAAGAACTGATGAAGTGAAATACACTAACGGCGTCAATGGCAACCATGACCGGAGGGGCAGTAATCACGTTGCTGAGGCTGAGAACAAGTACCAATTCCAGGTGACTTGGGATCCAGCCACCGTGATCGGCTCACACAAGCGAGTCACATGGGGTCTATCCATCTCGGCGCAAGACGAAACATGGACGTTAGGTGTTACAAAGGCACTGAGTGATTCCGGGATCGAGCTATTGAGCGTTGAGCGTCTAGAGGATGCCGACAAGCTTGAAGGCTTGATATGTTTGTGGGATTCGGAGGGGGATGACCCTCGAACTAACAACCTGTTTGAAAAGGCTCTGCTACAGCTTCAAGATGCAGCACACAAGCAGTTTAATCCTCCTTTGATATGGATCACGCGTCAAGCCGTCGGGACATGTGGAGCTTCTGACCGGACGATGAAACTCGGTGTCGGTCCATTGCTATGGGGCTTGATGCGGACAGCTCGAAGTGAGCATCCTGAACTAAGAATGCGGCTCATCGACTTGGGTCAAAACGTCCAAACTTCTCAGATCCTCTCAGCTATGCACCTCAGCAATGAACCAGAGTGTGCAGCACGGCAGAATACGGTGCTGATTCCTCGCCTGAAGCGCGTCGAGGCGGTAGCCCCCACTGCAGGACTCCTACATACTGATGGTTCTGTATTGATCACAGGCGGTCTTGGGTATCTTGGGGCGTGCGTAGCGAGGTGGCTTGTGCGCGAGCATAACATTCGAGATGTCGTTTTGACTTCACGAAGGGGCATGGAGTCACCTGGTTCGGCTGAGTTAGTGCACGAACTCACCTCCAAGGGCGCCAAAGTTGACATAATCGCCACGGATATAGCAAGCCCGGAAGGTGTCGACAGCATCATGTCAAAGTTTACGCAGGAGAGGCCACTACGAGGGATCGTCCACGCTGCCGGACTGGTAGACTCTGGGGTATTGCTGGGCATGACGCCCGATCGATGTGAGAAAACGATCGCACCAAAAGCAAGAGGTGCTTGGTATCTTCACCAAGCCACCCAACACATGGATCTGGATTTCTTCGTCATGTTTTCTTCAATATCCGGTGTCATGGGTATGCCAGGTCTCGCCAACTATGCGGCCGCCAACACATATCTAGACGCGTTAGCTCACCTGCGACGTGCTCACAACTTGCCAGCTACTTCGATTGCATTCGGCACGCTGGGAGAGGAGGGCGGTATGGCTTCCAAACTTGGCCAGAACACACGCGCCCACCTTACACAGTTTGGACTCAATACTTTGACTGTAGAGGATGGGCTGAGATTACTCCAACAAGCCGTCCAGAGCAAGAGACCATTAACACTGGCTGCTGCCCTTGATTTGAACCAGCTCAAGCAGTTCCTGGACCAACACGGCGAGGATGTACCTCAACTCCTGTCCCTGCTTGTACAGAGAACCACATCATCACATTCCCTCTTGCCTAAGCGCCTATCTCTGCAAGAATGTCTCGACGAGGTTGAACCAGGAGAACGTGCCAGCCTGGTTCTTACCAAGGTGCGACAGATTGTTGCCGAAACCCTTGGATTCACATCACCGCATGGTGTGGAGGTTGATCGCCCACTGAAAGACATTGGTATCGACTCTTTAACTGCGGTACAGATGCGAAATCAGCTGGCAACATTGACGGGCCTCAAACTGTCAGTCAACGTTGTGATTGTGCATCCAACCCTTCGAGAGCTCAGCCAGTATATATTCTCACAGGTTCAAGAGTCATCATCAAAGACTCCGCCTTCTCAACTCAACATGGATGCCATCAGAGGCGGTTGCTTGGACAAGAACTTTATATTTGGCAAGCCAGCGTCGAAGGACCTGAAGTCAACCCACAAACCCGAGTCTGTCCTCCTAACTGGTGCAACTGGATTTGTTGGTGCGTATATCCTGAGCGAGTTGCTCAAGCAACGCATCACCACTTATTGTCTTGTCCGCGCTGGTTCTGTCGAAGCAGCATGGCAGCGGCTAGCGAGTACCTTGCAGGATTATGACCTCTGGGATCCGAATCATGAGATCTTCATCAAGCCATTGATTGGAGATATTTCTCAACCGTTTCTGGGCCTTCCTGCAAAAGCCTTCAGCGATCTGTCTGTCTCTGTGGATGCGATTTGTCATTCCGGGGCTCTTGTGGATTGGCTAAGACCCTTGGAAGAGTATATCGGTCCTAATATTGTCAGCACCCACGAGATTCTCCGGCTGGCTTCCTGTGGCCGTAGAAAGTCCATTCATCTCATCTCCACAATCTCAACTCTACCTAAACACATGGGACTAGAGCTCAATGAGAAGGATCTCGAGTACGGATATGGAACATCCAAGTATCTGGCAGAAAGAATGACGGCCGCAGCACGATGGCGCGGAGCATCAGCAACGATCTACCGTCTGCCCTATGTTACTGCGTCCACGGCTACAGGACACTTTCGACGCGACCGTGGAGACTTCTTGCACAATCTTGTGACGGGATGCTTGGATTTGAAAGGGTTTCCGGACATTGACGCTGATCTGTCGGCTGTTTTACCAGTGGACTACCTTGCCAACACTGTCGTTGCTGTTATGACTCGCGATCTCAGGAAGCAGGGACTTGACTTTGACTTTCTTCATGAGAATGCGCCAAGTTGCGCCGAGTTCTTCCAGTTAGTTGCTAGTGTGAGTGGAACAGCAGTCCAAATTCTGCCTTTTGGCGAATGGAAGCAAAAAGCGCTGGCCTATGCGGCGGCCCATCGGGCAAGTCCGCTGGCGCGCATCACTGCTGTGCTTGACAACTTTACCGATGCAACAGCAAGTGCGATATTCAAGGGCTTACCAGTTGGAGAGCATGTGGCTGGTGGCAATGTATATCCGGCGCCAGCCATTAACAAGCAGTTTGTGGAGAAGTATTTGGGTCAAATCGGGGCCAGGTTGCGATAAGCACATTTCTTTAGTTTGAGATTTGTCTGTAGACATTCATTTATGCTTTCACGTTGCCTCTGCCTCTCACCATTGCGTGACATTAGATCTAGCGCTTTGCTATTCCGGCAATAGACAAGTAACCAAGACTTCCTGCCAATCTTCGTCATGTGTGGCTGTGTTGACAAAGGGGAAGTTATAAACCCTTTTGTTTTAGTATCCATACGTTGTATTTGATTCTTCTATCAACACTTGACGTTACGTTAGGATGACCAGCAAGAAACCTTTGCCCTCGTGAAGGTGGAGAAGGGATGAAATACGACTTGGGGGCATACACCGTCTGTGACCATGGCCGGTTCAACATCATTGTTATTTGTCAAAATTGAACGGGGAGGGATAGAATCATGTCCATTATCCATCCGTCAATCATCCCCCTGCTCTCTTTCTCTCCCTCCTTCTGCTTATCTATCATTCAAGCATCTACAACGGAGCCCGCTTGGCTTGCTTGGCGCTGACAAGGAGCCGGCTTTCTTCTCGTCGCTCAACTGGGCCGTCTGGTCCTTTGTCACTGCTGGCGTCGATCACCGACGACAGTGGGATACAATCTCGAGTGCCATCTATTGATTTGATGTCGTCTTTGTCCTCAGAGAAGCCTCTTCGAAGTAACTGATCTCTACCCTGTCGAGATCCTGTCAAGACACAGGATCGGAAATCCACATACGATACAAATCGCCTAGCAAACAGGCTAGCAGGCCAATATCACAGCCAGCTAATCCACCTTTTCATTCGCTATCAGTAACACAAAAAGCAGTCCACCACCTGACGCGATCAGGAGACCTCGTTCGACACAGGGGTTCCTCTGCGCACCCGTATCCTCACCGTTTCCCGGAAAATTCGGCGAGTAGTGTACACACCTCCTAGTAATTTCTCGGCGAGCTTACCGTATCTAAGAAGCGAGCGGCCGTTTAGTATTTGCAATTGCCTAGTCATGGCGGAGAGACTGATATCGCTTGAAGAAGAACCAGAAACTTTCTACTTGCAGTAATAATACACTCTATCTGCATGTTTTGGGAGGCGAAGCCGAAGTATAAGATACGTATCATCTCTTCATGGGAATCATCTCTTCATCGAAATTATTCTCACCCAGCAAAAGCAAGCCTTATCATGGTTCTCTTTAACGTTGTCACGGCCTTTTCCCTCCAGGCTCTTGGTGCTTCCGCCATTTCCACCCCCGCTGAGCAGCATGAAACCTACGCGGCTGCTCGCGAAAGCTTCGATCCATCCAAAGTCCAGATTTCCCCCGAGGCGCTGTTCGCTCCCAGCAACATTAAAACCTACGACCCAGCCCTAAGCGTCCCGCACAATGAGTCCATTTTTGAGATCTCTGATGTGGAATTTGCTTCTCTCAGCACTGAACCTGAGGGCCAAGGTCTGAGCAAGCGTTCGCCTCTGCCGCATTGGGAGAGCGTCTCTGTTCGGGCCTGCTGGTCAATTGCAGGAATCAGCCCTACAACCTACTTCCTCAACTTTCTCCATCTCCAAGCCAGGCTCCAGCAAAATGGCGGTTCATCTGTGGTTGTTGCCCCTAACAGATACTGGGAGTATATTGAGGGAAATGTTCGCCTAATCGTTCGAAACCAAAATTCCTGCTATAACAGTACATTTGTTAGCAACGAGTTGGCTGTTATACTGACAGCTATCTGGGAACGATGCACGAATAATGCAAGCGGCTGGGCCTGGTATTCTTGGCTAAGCTCCACCGGATGGGAACAGTACAACCCCTCCTTTATTGTCTTGGTTCTGCCCAACAATAAGCCTATTCCTAACTATACCCGCGAGGTATGTTAGCCTTGATGCATAATAGGGTTTAGATACCGGATGGTTGGAAGTTTCTTCCTCAATTTATCCTTCAGTTGTCTTAAACAAGTCGACCATTTATACAGCTTGGTCATTGTGGTATTGCATCTTTGGAGGTAGAAATGCTACTTTCTTTTTCCCCAATTTTGATGATTTAAATATATTTCAATAAGAGTAGTCCATGACGCATTGAGCCTGGTAAACATAGGTCTCCGGCCTGTATATATATCCTTTTTCTATCGCTTCTGCCTCATGGCTCCCTCGATCCGGAGACTAGGTAATATCATCTGATAGTCTGTTTATTGCCTAACTTTTCCTGGCTATGTAGGCAATAGGGCAACTCTTGTTGTTCGCGTACACTGCTTGTGCTTTTCTTAACTGTACATAGTTGCTCTATCATGAATATATAACCGCAACCCATTCTCAAGTTTTAATCTAGCCTTCCGTGCCGATGCTGCTATTGACGTAAGCATGATAAAATGCAACACGAGCGTGTGAATTAACCAGTCGGCCTGAGTAAAGAAATTCAGGTTTCCAGGGGTAGACGCCATTCCTCTAACGCCATAACACCATGTCAGTAGAAAACAAAAATCAGCTCAAGTCATTCCATGTGAACCATCCCAAACTAAGCCCATCTCTCCATGAAAGGCGGCGCACTGGGATCCAGGTTGGCAGAGAAGATGGCATCAATGCGGTCCAAATCGAAGTTGGGACCAAAATTGCCAAAGATGCCGGCTTCGCCGTCGAAATCGCCGAAGAAATTGGTGTCACGCTGATGGCTAGGACCAGCAAGACCAGTAGGCATATGTGATGCAGCATCAGGTCCCAAGGGTTGTGATGGCAGCCCCGGAAGCGGGTGCTGATGTTGCTGTTGGACCTGGTCCATTGTCTCGGAGTTTTGAGTATGGTGTGTGTGAGACATGGTATTCTCCTCCGTGGCAGGGGCTCCCGTTCCATCCATAACCCTAATACTAGCCCTTCTCGTTCTCTCTGCAGCGACCCTCTCGACCTCTTGCACAGTATCCATGGCCAACCGCGCCATCGCTCTCGCGGAAAGGAACGCCTTACTGAGATCTTCAAGGACCTCACAGCTATCTTGGAAGAGTTTGTAGGCTCGTCTGCGATTATATGGCATGGGGCTGTTGCGTAGACTTCTATAGGCCGCAGATGCGGCGACCGTGACGGAATACGGGAGTATAGGCCAGAAGACTAGGCATGATTTGAATTCTCCGGAGGCAACGGCGACGATTCGGGTAGCGCAGAACCATTGAAGTTCGGAGCAGGGTCGGTGGCCTGCTGATCTACCCCTGATGATTACGACGGATAAGTAGAAGAGCTCCAGCGATGCTACATGATCAAAGTCAGATGTGCACCTATGGGGAGGCTTTCGAAAAACTCACCTAGCATGCCATTGCCTAGGTTTTGTGCCCCTGAAGCCTCGACAAGATCCTCAAACGTATCATCGACTTTCCCGGACTGGTCTTGCAACATGGTCCCCGGACGATATAGTGATATGGTATGTTCCAGGAACTGGGCGATGCGGATGAGGAGCTTGAACGGCGGCGGCTGGTCTTCCACCGATTCTATAACCTTCCTATCCACGTCGCTTCTGTGAATGACTGTCGGCCGACCATTCATTGCAGCGTTAAGTCGATCCAAGACCCAGACACACCAGAATAATCGACGGGACCGTTCGCCCCCAGCCTTGCCATCGGGCCATCCAACGTGGAACCCAAGCGTCTGTTCGTGCAGTATCGCCTGGGCGCAGTAGTATGTCGATAACTCGCCGAACCCTTGCTTTTCAACGTACATGGACATTAGTGTACAGACCTGCATAAGCACAATCTCGTCGGTGATGAATCCCAAGTCCAAAGCCTGCTTAACAGCAGCAGCAATACGTGCACGGAACTCTTGTTGCGGCAGAACTTGGTCCGTATGCGGGAGACGTAGATGAGGGGCCATGATGGGGTCTAGAGATGCGACGAGGCAAATGCACTGCTTCAGAGCAATGGTCTCCATGGTGCTGTGCTTGTCCCAAGGCTCCTGGTTGAGCAGAGGAAAGATGGGATCGATTTTCTCATAGTATAGGCCCATTAACACAGCAACTTGACAATCCGCTGGCAATGTCGCCATACATTCTCTTCGTAGAGCTGGACGAAGTGTTGATAAGAGCAGAAGCTGTCCGGCAGATCCATCAAGGACCTCGGCTGGAACGACGGTGATGCGTGTCTCGTCCTCTGGTGGAAGTTCATTGGGCCGAGCTTCGTGCTCTTGGCCGAGCCAGAGGCCGACTCCATGTTTAGAGATGTTCCCATCTCCCAGTGGATGTTTGGCGTTGATGATGAAGGCTGATTCTGGGCTAAGATCGGCGACAAATCGTACGTGAGCGTCGTTAGTGGGGGGCTGGGTATCACGGTGTTGCGAGAAGTTATCCTGTGAGATTGTTCGAGACATTAATCCGGGACCCCCCGCCGATGTCTCTGAGATGCTTGGCGGGGGATGATCGCTGGGTGATTCCGGCGAGGAGGTTATCCGGTGAGCCTCGTTATGTGAACAGCGTTTCTGCCGGTATTGTCAGTGGCAATGAGTAATTCCAGCAGCTGAGTACGACGAACATGTCGTCTCTTGCACGTATCGCATGGCCCGGCACCCAGCTTACGCTTAGTACCAACGCCATTCACATTATCTTGTACAAATTTGAACATGGTGACCACCTCGCTCGTGAAGTCAAGTTGGGCAGTGTGGTGCGCCTATATCGGCTACCAGTAGTACTGCAGCATGGCGCAGGGGCGGCAATCCAGCACATGCATCCGGTGTATGGCAACCGGGCGTCAACAGCAAGTGACTTGATTTGGACAGAGAGGGCACGGTGACGGAATGAAGACGGTCCGAGAGTTTGGGTAGGCTATCCAGCACGTTATGACACACTGCGGGGAAGTTGGGGACAATGGGCCTGCGCGTGCCCCAAACATCCCAACGAATCTCAGCTATGCTACTGTATTTGTGCTAATTCATCTCCTGTCAGCCAGGCCCGCATTCTTTTCGCAAGGGGTGTACTCACAACTCGGGACCGGGCCGGGTCTCGGCTCATTTGATTGGAATCGACAATTATGATGGCATAGTTCCTGGCCTTGCCAAGCGGATTGATATTTTATTCCCTGTGGTTTTCACCTCGTTAGCTCCATTCATCATACAAGTTTCTGTCACCTAAGTACCCGGGCTATTCCGGGTTGTGGATAAAGGACCGACTTTGTCTCCTAGCGCATGGCCTAAGACACAAATGCGGTGCTTGGGTAGTTCCAAGGCTGCCGAGGGAATTATACTACTCAATCGCTGTACTATGTAGACTTCTCTCTTCTTGATCAATTGCCAATCAACGACTTCTAGAGCTTGTCTTCTGATCAGCGACAAGGACAACAAATCTGTACTACCTTTTGCCTCTGCTCCCTCACCTTGATCGATCCATGCTGATTGCCTCTCTACCGGATAAGTGCTCCATCTCCACCGCCTCCAAACGAACCTTTGACGACTAGACCCGCCTCCAGGCCCATCTCGAAGGCAAACGGAACACCCATAGAAGCAAAGGCAATCCACCCAAGCCGAGAGTCTCGCCGGTGTGGCCCACAGCGCGCGCTGTGAGAGGTCGTCGAGGTCCTAATGCGGTCCTGCCGACCCTCTAGATCTTGCTAGTCACCGTCCGAGTCAGACCACCCGATGTGTGGAGACGCTGGGGCAAGTCGTGAATTCTCGCTTATGGCAAATCCCGCCGATGCTACATCTTCCGACTGTAGGCCTAGGGGGCGTGTTTATCCGTTTTCGGCAATGTCCGCCCATCGAGTCCATGGTTCATCGATGCACCATCGTCGGCTTCTCCATACGTTCCATGAGGCCTACTCCATACAGGACAATAAATCTTTGACACTTGAAAAAAATATATATAAAGTCCTTCCCCAGATTACTCCTCAAATCCTCCCCAGCTTCCCCGGATATCCCCAGAAACCGCCCACAGAGCACCATATTCCTGTGCTGTGTTTCCCATTCATCTTCATATCATCTTCTGGTCTTAGTCCTGACTCAAGTTTGGGCATCACAACCGTCACCATGGGTGTCCTCGACTCTTTCAAATTCGACTGGAGGACGCACAAGCGCGCCGTCATCTATTGTCTGATTGCCTCCATCGGTGCCCTTCTTTACGGCTATGAGTATGTTGCCTTGTCCTCGTGACACCAGAACATGTACACTGACAGCCTTCAGTAACACATACTACAATGGAGTCCTGGCGATGCAGCAGTTCAAGAACCACTATGGAAGCCACCGGGATGAGGACGGAAATCTCCAGCTGCCCTCTTCTTTCCAGTCTATGACTGCTTCTGCTATTTACATCGGCGATCTTTTTGGTGCCTTGAGTGCTGGTCCTATCAACGATCGCTGGGGCCGCAAGGTTGTCTTCTGGATTGGTTCAACTTGCATTCTTCTCGGTGGTGTTGCTCAGGTTGCCGATACCAACCACGAAGCTGTCATCAGTGTCGGCCGCGCTGTCATGGGTCTTGGTGTCGGTCAGTTCACCGTCACCACCCTTCTCTACATCGGAGAGGTTGCACCAGCAGAGGTCCGTGGCCCTGCTCTGATGAGTTTCCAATGTAAGTTTCTCTGAACTTGCGTGACGGAGAAAAAATACTGACAACCAACAAGTCCTTCAGTCCATCTCCCAGCTTGTCGCCTCCGCCATTACCCAGGGTACCGAGGGCATCCGGAGCTCTCTATCCTACAAGATCCCCATGGGTGGCCTCATCATTCTCCCCCTCCTGCTGTTCGCCGGTCTTCCCTTCATTCCCGAAAGCCCCATGTGGTACTACCTCAAGGGACGCAGCAACGACGCCGAGAAGTCCCTGCGCCAGATCAACGCCAGCAACCAGGGCTACGACCCCGCCGACGATCTCGCGTCCCTGGAGGAGACCAAGCGCATCGAAGAGCAGCATGCCGAGGAGTCTTCCTGGAAGGGCCTTCTCAGAGACCCTATTGAGCGTCGCAAGCTATTCTATTCTTGCGGTGCCATGGCTTGCTCACAGATTTGCGGTATCCTCTTCTTCTATGTCTATGGCGTTGTCTTCGCACAGGCCATCGGTGTTGAGGATCCTTTCGTCATTCAGCTCGTCACCAACATTCTCCAGATCTTCGCTGTCGGTGCCTCTGTCATCACTGGTAACAAGGTCGCCCGCCGTACCAACCTGTTCATCACCAACAGTATGATGCTCTTCGCCTTCATCGTCATTGGCGGTATCGGGACTCAGGGCGCCAACCCTCCTACTGCCTCCAAGTACATCATCGTCATCTTCTCGTACTTTGTCATCATCGGTTACAACTACGGTATCGGTCCGTTGGCCTACACCATTGCCCGTGAGATGGCCATCGGCACCAACCAGAACAAGATCATGTCAGCTTCCATTGTTGTCTTCTACTTTGTCACCTGGGCCTTCTCTTTCACCGCCCCATACATGTACTATGATGGCGGTCTTGGTCCCATGATTGGCTTCGTCTATGCCGGTACCACCAGCTTGACCCTGATCTACACCTGGTTCTGCGTCGGTGAGACTGCTGGACGTTCTACCACTGAGATCTCTCGCTTCTTTACTGAACGTGTCCCCGTTCGTCAGTGGAAGACTCATGTTTTCGAGTCTCTATATGACGAAGATGCTAAGAAGGGCCCTTACGTCTCGGAGCATGAGACTCTCGCTACTGAGGTCCAACGCAAAGTGTAAGATCAGAGATGGACTTCCATAGAGGTTTTCATGCAGCGCGTGGTTAGAAGTCTAAAATAAAGGACTGGCTGTTCTATATTCTTTTGAAATGTCTTGCTCTTATGCCATAATTAAGGCTGATTGTCGCTGGGATTTAATGTCGTCTATGTTTATTTGACTAAGTGGTATCTCAGAGTTCTTTTATTTACGGTAAATAAAAGAAAAATCAACCTGCTAGATTATAGGGCCGAGCTTTCTGCCGCTCCCAATCATGACTGGAAAGCGCTTGAGAAGCTTCCATACTTGACTGCAGTTATCACGGAGGCTATGCGTCTTGCTCCTGCCATTGCCACCCGCAGTGCTCGTATTGCTCAGGATAAACACCTTGTCTACAATAACTGGCGAATAGCTGCTGGTACCCAATTGGAATGACGCTGCATCTGCTTCATCAGAACGAGGATGAATATCCCGAGCCCCTGCGCTTCAACCCTGACCGGCGGATGGATCCCAATCCGTGGCAGGTCAATAAGACTTTTGTGCCTTTTGGCAAGGGCAAGCGCAATTGCCTCGGAATGTAGTAAGTGTTATCTTTCAGTCGTGTCTGTCCAACTAACACGTTTATCAGTCTTGCCTGGGCTGAAATCTACCTCTTGGTTGGCGCAATGGTACCACGCTTCGAGTTCAAGTTCCCGTCAACGAAGCCAGAGGACTTTTATGTGACCAATGACAACTTTGCTCTCGGCACTCCCTCGATGAGGATTGTCCCAGCCATTGTGACGGAAGTGGCAGCATGAGCAAACGAGGCGTCTGTCCTAACAGCGGCCCGAAAATTGCTGCTAAAGGCTAGCATACAGCGACTGATAGGCACTTGATGGGATTTAATCTTGAATGTGTTGAATGGAGTGTGTGACATTGTGATGTTAGCCAGCGCCACATGTGCGCCACCCATGCGCCACTGGTTCAACGACATTCGACGACATGGCAGCGACGCGGCGAACAAACAGCACACTGACATGACAGCAGCAGCAAAGGGATACCGCAAAAACAAATGAAGGAAAAGGCCCAGAAGTTGGGTTGCAAACAGCACAAAGACCACAAAAAGATTTACTAGATTGCAGCCAGTTTCATGTACTACCTACTTCTCCTCTGGATTAATTCACCGAGTGCATTTGTTGCGCATTTTGGCCCCAATATCTGGCCGGGCAAAAGGTTCTCGACTTGAACTTCGCTTGTACGTTTCATGGGGTATGCATCCATCTGTCGCTCGTGTGTGGTGCTTAGATATGGCTGAGTCCAGTGCTCTTGCCGTGAACCCAGCGGGCCAGCACGGTAACCGCTAGTTTTTACCAGGCTTGAATGAGGAATTGGTGTTTGTCAAGTACGTTGGAGCTTGATAGAGCGTGGTTGCGTTTGGTTGGCAGCTGGTGCTGCTAATCGATACTTGGCTTGACACTGTTTGCATCTTCACATTCACGTCACCTTCGCCCTCAAAACCCTCAATCTACAAACACCATCACAACCACCACGCCGCATCAGCGCCACATCCTCCACTGCAACCACGTCGCCATGAGCCGTCAGGACCACCGCGCTGGGCAACAGGGGGAGAACAATGGCACCCCTTTGCCGCGATTGACAGATACCCTCTCGCTCAACCTGAACCCAGACGGAAGTTTCACTGTCACCTGCACAGGCGGCAGCCAGCAGACCAACTTGGTCGGCTTGAGCAGAGTGCGCAACACCGAGGTCGCCATCTTTGTTGGCGACCAGGCCACTGCGCACTTTGCCTGCGTGGTTGCTACAGGCGGAGACTTGGTCGGCACTCGTGTCATTTGCTGCATGACCCGCGATCGTCATGCACCCAACCCTGCTGTCGCTGTCATGGGCTTCATCGCGTTAGGAAGCGATGAAGCTAGAGCCGATATCAAGGACTTCCTAAACCTCGACCCGAACTGCATCTTCACCGACCTCCCGACCGCCTTCAGATCTCGCCAGCAACCGCAGGGTTCGCCGTCGCAATCATCGTAGAGCTGCCAGGGCGTCGCGGCTCGAGGCCCGTCGCCGGCGGGACTTCTATGAGCGCAACGAAGCCCCCAATCATTGAGTCACCTACCGCAACGAGGAAGAGGGCTATCGCAATCCGTCCATCGAGCACAACATCAAGAAGGAAGAGGCACAGGGTGAGACAGAGCAAGATGAAAAGGCATAGGGAAGGCAGGAGGGATAAGCGGGGGAAGAGTTTGAACACGGTGAACAGGATCATACGCACCCTCATCAGGGCCACTTCCATTCGTGTATGCCCCAAGGTTATGCATAGCCGTTGATAATAGCAGTTTAAACGTAGGCCTCTTGGTGCCTAAGTATCAAGTGTCACTTCTAATTTCTACATGAGGCCGCAGTGTACCTCTTGAAACGATCTCAGCGCCGCACGTGGTTGGTCAGGCTCATGAGGAACTTGGCGCGGTCCTCAGTGACGTCCAGCACCGAAGTAGAGCATCACGCGTGTCGTATAGAGTCGAACTCCCTGCGCCCGGCCATTCTACGCCCACAACACAGCCTGGGAATGCTCGCTTGCAGATTGACCCCAGAACCTCGGCGGCTCAGTCACCGGTGGCCTAGCCCACGGCCCCGGAACCTGCCGAGCGGCATAGTGAAATAGAGGAAGATTGTTGTAGACAGATGGGCTTTCGATACTTGTAGAGGCCAGTATGCCCGCTGTCGCGACTGCTTAGACTGAGAAGGTAAGCAACAGCGGCGGCAACAGATAACAGATACGAAGGGCCAGGCGATCATGGCTTACTATGTGCGCTGAGCAGGATTCGCGTTGGCCAGGGGAGCCCTGCAATCTGAAGCATTACAAGCTGCTTCCCCACCGTTCAATGAGCGCGATAAGTCCTAAACGGGGAAACAACCTTTGGCTGATATCATGACAAGGATATCACTGGTACCAGCCACCCAAGACGCGGCGCAGCCGAGCCAGGTGATTGATAAGCATAACTCTTGCCTTCTCCTTTCTACCCAACATCCTTTGCTCCGAAATCATGCGCCTCCCGTGATTTTGATCACGCAATACAGCCCGAGGCCACTCCGCTTTTCATGCATATTGTCAACGCCCAGCGTCCAGCCTAGAGACTAATTACCTAGGTATAAGCAGCATGCATTTCATTATCACAAGCAACCCCCACAAGGGGACCGGAAAAACAGACAACTTTAGAGTGCACTCCCATGCCGCTCGAGTGGCACATGCAAGGGCGCGAGAGAGCCAGATAAGGGCTTACCAAGCGGAAAAGGACAAGTCGTACCGATCCAGGTATGCCGTGTCACTGGCTGACGTGGCCGAGCAACCAATGCCTGATCCTCTTGACGCCCTCTCTTATCACCGAAGGGATCCTTTTGGTGCCACGGCAATGAAGCTGTCACCAGTCGAGCAGTACCTCTTCGACAATTGTGAGATTTTAATTTTTAATTTCTAATTTTTATCTTGCCTTGTCAGCACTAGCAAAGGTGATCCTAACAAGCTCCAGATGTTACTAGCGTCATACCATTCGTGAATACTTACTGCTGCGACGATATCATTCCTGGAGCCCACTATCCTTCGGCGATTATGAATACGCGATGGGTCACCTTGGGCGTCATGGATACGGACATGATGCAAGGCATCCTCCTTACATCGTGTCGGTTTCTGGCGTACAGACTTGATCCCTCCTCATACAGCGATGACTCCCTCGCCCAGTACACGCAAATGGCCAGGATGTACAAATCAAGGTGCATCCGTAGCGTGGTAGATACAATTTCCAAGCAGTCGGTAAATGACTCGATGCTGGCACTCGTATTAGTGCTGGCCTTGGATGATGTAGGCCAAGGCTTTCCTACCCTCAGATATACAGAGATTAACAAGTCTCAGATCATGTTGAAGGACTACACTACGGCTACCAAACACATCAATGGGTTTTCAACGGCGGTCAAGCTGTTCGGTGGTCCACGTACAATCGGTCTCGAGCCCATGCTGATTTCCATTTTGGTAAGCCTGGACGCCTGCAAAAAGCTGATGCATGTAGAAAGTTGAGGACATGTTCTGAATACAATGAGAAAGTCAAAGAGTGATGGAAACATTTGTCATACTCACGTTGAATCATACAATGGCTCCACCTCGCCAGTGAGAGTAAGCCTCATGTAGAAAGGAGACAGAGTAACCACAAATGGAAAAGGCCGGGCATCACCAAATTCATCATCCTCGATACCTGTCTGTGATTATGAATCAACCCAGGCTGCTCACCCTAGCCCGAAATCCCCATTGTACATCAGCAAGATCTCCATTGTAGAGAACTATAAGTTGGCCCTTCTCAGTCCCCGAATCATGCACTCTTCATCAGCCTTTCACATAATATTTGAAAGCTAAACCCTCACACTTCTTACCATGCATCTCGCTCTGGCGGCACTGTTCTGGTTTGGGGCTGTTGCTGAGAGCTCGAAGCTGCAAACCAAGAACTTCACGACCAGCAATGGGTTGAGGTATGTTTATGACTACCTCCCTCCGGCTGGTGAGAACGCTACAGTGTTGCTTCTACACGGATTCCCATCGACACGCTACGACTGGCGTCACCAAGTCGCCGCACTTTCAGATGCTGGCTACGGAATCCTCAACCCCGATTTGATTGGGTTTGGAGACTCGGATAAACCTCTCGAAATTGAGGCCTATAGCCGAAAGGATCACGCCGACCAGCTCACAGAGCTTCTCGACCATGAACAGTTGGATGTCGTGGTCGGAGCCGGTCATGATTGGGGCGCTATCGTGCTCTCCAGCATGGCTGTTTGGCATCCCGAACGCTTCAGCAAACTGATTTACCTTTCTGTTGGATACACGCCCCCAGGAATCTTTGTCGACTTTGATGCCATGAACAGGCAGAGCCTCCGGCAGCTCGGCTACATGAGATACGGATACTGGTACTTCTTCAATTCTTATGACTCGGGTCCTCTCATCAAAAGCCATGTAAGTTACACCGAATCTCATGCATGTTGGGCAGTTACTGATCTTCGTAGCTGGAGTCGGCATTCAGTCTTTTCTTCCCCGTTGACAACCTGGCCTGGGGTAGGACGCTTAGCGACCTTGGCGTTGCACGCGACTGGCTCACGGCAAACACCACCACACCCCTCGCCCATTACCTTACCCAAGAGGACAAAGATGCCTGGATGGCATCGTTTGGGCAAGAGCGAGGGGTGGATATCTCATTGAATATGTACAAAGGAATCATGCGCGGAGTGCAGGCTGAGTCTGAAGAGTCTCTTACTGATGCGGATCGTATGATGCACGTACCAGTCCTGACCATAAGTGGCGCCGAGGATATGATTGCACTGGCAGAGGAAATACCAACCATTACTGGACCCTGGGTTTCTGGCAACTACACTGCCAAGACTGTCCAAGCTGGGCACTGGCTGTTTTACGAGGCTGCAGCAGAGGTTAACTCAATCATGTTGGAGTTTCTAGGGTTTGACCACAAGTGTTGAAGGGGAACTATTCGCAACTCTTAGGTGGCTAGGTCTTGCAATCAACTTGTCCTGCTCTTGACAGGACATCTTGCTTACCTTGAAACGACACAGTCGCGTCCTGAATGTAGAGACGTCTATGAAACATGTCATCCAATTGGCACCCATTGAGCTCTCCCATCACGTAGGGCTGGCATTACATTAGGTGTCGTCTTTTCCGATAAGTGAATCTAATTATAACCCAACAGCTTGGCTCGGCTCTTCCTTGCCGGTCCTGGGTAAGGTCTATTCTAGTGAAAACATGGTCCTCCACGTCTATGGCGGACAGCAATTAAGACCAAACACAGACCTGGAGACACATGCTGTCAAAGCATAGTCGGACGAACTAGCCTTCCAGTGACTGGCCTATAAAAAGCCTAGCCTTGCCACAGAGGTGGATTTTGTTGGTCTAGCACAGGGGTTGATACACGAACCGTAGAAACAAAGAGAGATATGAAACATCACCGTGTTAGATAAGATAAACGATTAACGAGATGCATCAATGAAATAAGCCTATAATAATCTATCCCGAGTGCTGTGGGTTTGATGTTGACAGCTACAGCCATTGACCTGTCAGTTCGACGATACCCGCATTCTATTTCCAGCGAAGTTTCCACCCAGTCGAAGATGGCTTGCAATATCAGTATGAGACTCAAGTCTGGCAAGCGAGCCGTGGTGTAGGAGTTAGGTCCCCGTTTGTTTCGAATAATAGACTTAATTTGATATATATGATCTTGGGAGCTTGCTCAATTGATGTAGATAAATAATGAGTTCATCACCCTCTTCAGCTATACTTCATACCATTGCTTCATCAATCCTTTCACAGCCAACAGTTCCGATCCACTTTTCACTTGCACCTCTTTCTACAGTACCTTTCAAATAAACACCATGCCGATCAATGTTCCAAGAAGAGCGCGAGGCTCTGGGCTGCGCAGTGCTGGCCTGGCCGCTGTCGTCGCTGCCCTTCATCTTCCATTACTCGTCCGGTCTGATGAGCCTACCTCCTCCTTCGGCCAAGAGAGCACTCCCTACACAGACCAAGAGACTGGCCTAACTATGGAGAGATTCTTTGGCGCTCGAACTACCTTTGGGTTCGCCTTTACCCGCTCCGTCCAAGACACCAACTCATCCTCATTCATCGGCCAACTTACCTTCCCCCTCGCGAATGGCGTCGGCTGGGGAGCATTTGGCTTGACGGGAGACATGGAGGGTAACTTCATCTTAGCTGCATGGCCGGACGGTAACGGAGGAGTGATGTCGTCATTTCGACAGGCCACTGACGAGGATAACCCCCCTGAAGTCGGGGGAAACTTCAAAGTAAGGCCCATTGCGAGCGGGATCTCTGTCAACGACACCTTCCTCACGTATACATTCCTCTGTGAAAACTGTCTGGATGCCACCCTCGGCCTTGGGCCTCAGGCGACGGTGGGCAATGCGGTTATGGGATGGGCGCTATCTGAGCGAGCTGTATCCAACCCGGCCGATCCAGGCGCTCGCCTCGGCTTCCACGAGCGAGGATTTGGGCCCTTCACCGCTAGATGGGCCAGTGCTACCTCGGCAGGATTTGAGCAGATCGCAGCGTCAGCAGGAGCGCTAGTGGGTGCCTCCAATAGGGCAGTAGCAGCGACGCCAAATGCCTTTGGTGACAGTGGAGACAGCGATGATGAGGACGATGATGAAGTTCCGAGAGGAGGTGGTCGCGGAGGTGGTGGTGCAGGAGATGACAGCGACGACAGCGACGATGAGGACGACTGAGTATAGGTGTCTCGGTTACTCCGCCTTTGTTTGATTTGGGTAATACACCCTGAGCGTTCCTCTGTTTCTAGATATGAGTAGAACCACAACAGTACAGTCACGAGTGTGTAACAGTGTGTAAAATAGACGCGTATAAATGCTACATGGGCAACTTTCAGGTATCCACATGAGTGAAACGAGAAAGAATGTATCCCGGGCCGATTGAGTGTCTTTTCTATCGGACTGACTTTCAGTAATCCCAAGATGTTCATTTGCAGAATTCCCAGACACGAGAGTGAAAGTGAGTAGTTACAGCTGCAACGCCCATCATTGCAGGGGTTGCTAGAATGAAGTACTAAGATGGTTGTTTTATAAACTCGTTAACAGTGTGCGTGCTACTCAGTCTGATTCGTGGGATAAATGGAGAGGAGGATTGCTAGGTTGACAACGGGATCAACAGTTGCTGCGAAAACGCGAAGTGTTGAATCTTATACTGAATGAAAAATTTGCCACACATCGAATTCGCTTACTTGGTCTAACGGTAAATACTACCGAATTCCCCAGGAATTCCATAACATAACTAACTTTTCCGAAGGTTAGGATCCACGCCTTCCAAGCGTGGGGTAAGGGTTCGACTCCCTTAGTAAGCACTCACGATTCTTTTTGTTTGTCTGACATGTCTTTTATCTCATTTTTTTTTTTCGTTCGAGTGTCATCTAAATGGTGATGGTGTTTTTTTTGTTTTGGTCGAGAAACGAGGCTTGGGGTTGGGTGTGTAAGCTGACCCGTCATTCTTGGTTGTCCACCATGATCACATAGATGGGCAAGAATCAACAGATGCTTAGAAGGTGTTTAGCAAAATGGGACTAAGTTCTGTACGGTGTCTTTGTAGGTTCGTCTGGGACGTCAGTGCTTAGGAAAATGAAAATATAACTCAAAATGGTGCCTCATCAATTGAGCTTGCCCTTGGTCGATCGAATGGGAGACTGTCTATGGCTCGCCAATGTCCAGCAGCCCAAACGGCAAGGATGATGTCGAGTGATTTCATGGTGGCGTAAAAGAGGCAGTGGTAAAAGGGCTTGCCAAGGGTGAAGATAGTCCTTCTTCTTGAAGATGATACAGGTGCGCTGAGAAGGGAGATGCCGATTGTGCCGACTCGGGGCAGCTTTTATACATCTATGGGGGGGTCTCTATATTGCGGCATTTGCGTGTTGCTTCCGCTTTGCGCCCTGTTTCTCGCAGTCAGGTTTACCCGTGTATTGCTATGTGAATCATTCTAGTATTGCAATTGAACATGCTTCACAACATACGCCAGAGACACCCTTGCGTTTTGATTTAACCTCTTGATTTCATTCCACAAGAATTCAAAGTCAAAATTTTGTCTTATTTTGTGTATAAGTTCTCAAGTCCTCAACAATATGCACAGCAGTAACCAAGTAATCATAAGCGTGTAAAATGAGCTCTCTCCTGCATTCGTACATGGATGAAAAGTTGTGGGAAAAAGTCCCGGGTAGATAGGCTTGAGCGCGGAACGCGCTCTATCTAAAGCATCCTAAAGCGCACTTGCGCTTCAGGGTAGTGGGTCCACTGCTTCTATAAAAGGGCCAATAGGGCCGCTTAGATAGTCACACCTAATCAAGGCATTCGTCAAGCTCTATTCGCGCTATTTGCCCTGCCTGCAAAATCGCACTCTTCCTTGCAAAAGTAAATTCTGCCGATACTCTTAGATGAACGCCGGTCTTATGAAATATGCATAGCTTCTAATCTCTAGAATAATGCATAAACCTCTCCTTTTTATGCAAACTAGTATCATCACATACAAGGAAGCCTTTGCTCTTCTACTTATCTACCCATTTGGAGAGCTCGCCGAAGTTGCCGCAAGCGCAACGTAGCGTGTCACGGTCCGACCAATCACGGAGCTGCCGTCCTTACCGCGGTCGACGACATCAGGGCCAAACTCAAATTTGTAGCGTGCATCATCTTGGCAGCAGCATGCCCCTTTCATCATATCCTGATCGCTGAACACCTGTTCCTCACCAGCATCGGCCATGGCACCGCCCCCTATCGTGCGCAAGAGATATCCTCGCGCATGTGACAACCGCTACCCATTGTCGCACCCCGAAGTGCAGAGAGATCGGGTTCAATTCTTCAAGGCTGCTTCGCTCAATCTCCTCATTATCGTCTTTTTGTTCTTCTCCTTGTTCTGCTACCTCTTTGGTGCATTGTACCAGCAGCCTACCCGAACCGACCGCGCCACTATCGTCTGGGTCGACTACGACGGCGGCATCATCGGCCAGTCGGTGCGAAACGCCTACGGCAAGTTGCGGTCGAGCAGCTTTCCTACCTTGTACGAGAGCTCTCCCGCCGAGTTTCCGACTGAAAGCCACCTGTGGGAGGCTGTCTGCCACGTCAGGTACTGGGCTGCTCTGTTCATCACCCCAGGGGCCTCGGAGAGACTGGGTCTCGCCGTGACTGGCACAAACGCAGACCAGTACGATGCGTCGGATGCCCTCGCTTTCATCTGGAATGAAGCAAGGTACCCAACGAACATGGACAGTCTAGTGGCCCAGAATTTGCGCACTCTGGCCGAGGCAGCCCGCAGCGCCTATGTAGCCATCAACGGCACTTCCGTCCTACCAAGCATCCCATCTGACAATGCCGCTGCAATCTCTGCCTTTGCCAACCCGTGGCAGCTGAGATCCATCAACATCAAAGAGACGACCCAGGGAACCCGAATCGTCTACAACACCATTGTAATTGTCCTGGTGCTCATTCAAGACTTCTTCTACCTCGGTGTTCTGAACGCGCTCTATGCAAAGTTCAAAGTTTACTCGCGGATACCTCCTACGCACATTGCCGTCGTCCGTTACGTCATCTCCGTCGTCTTTACCCTGATTGGCTCACTGCTTCTGACCACCGCCATTTGGGCGTTCAGGGTTAGCTGGGACCTATCGAGGGTGCAATATGTCTTGACTTGGCTGACCGTTTGGCTCTTCTCTCATGGCAACTTCCTCACCCTCGATGTCTTTACCATTTGGATACCACCACAGTTTGTCCCGTTGGCCCTTGTTACCTGGATTGTCTGCAATGTTACATCCGTTATCATTCCCTTCACACTCGCGTCGGGATTCTACCGCTGGTCCTACGCCATGCCTTCGCATCAAGTGTACGAAACACTTACCGATGTATGGTCTAATGGTTGCAACCCTCACCTGTATTACTCCCTCCCCATTCTTTTCTTCTACGAGATAAACGGCATTGTCTGGACCACCATAGGCGTGTATAGGCGCTGCCATTACGCCGTCATGGCGGACGATGCCGCAAAGGAGAGTATGCGTATACGTGTCGAAGCAGCCCTCAAGTTGGAACACGACCACGATGAGCAGCGCCGACAGGAGGCCGGTGATTCGACCAAAGAGAAGCCGGACAGCTCGTCACGCGATGGCATGGCTTCCGCTGGTGACGGCAATGAAGCCCAGTCACTTGCGCAGGTCGACCAGGCGAGAACCCAGGCGCAGGCAGCTCTTGAAGAACTTGATCATCAAATCAAGAGGTTGAATTCGGAGGCGCAGAGATTTAACACGGGGCCCAGCTTCCGTCTTGTCGGTGATGATGAGAGTTGATACAGTAGCAGTTGCTTCTACTGCCAGCTGGGGAGTGTTAAAATTACTCCTGAAAATTTATGATCTCGATCATACTCGCGAGATTTTATTTACAATATGATGTGAAGGATCTATGAATGTCTCGATGGAGAACTTGACGCAACAGGCATATCTATTGAATGACATAATTCTACTCGCGATATGTCCTCGTACAGAATCCATCCTCTCCATCTCCCACTCTTTCAGCTGAAAGGCCAGCCCAAGACATTGATGCTCACTCCAGTCATGTCGACAGAAAGGCAAAGAACACGCTCGCTTTAACGCCACTTGTTGACATCTATTGATATGGCAATTTCCGAATTATACCTTTTATACCACTTTGGGATCAGACGTAGTACTCTCCGCAAATTCGACCGTGGGAGCTCTACGGTACTCCATGGGCCTTTGGAACGCTGGGGTAAGAGGCAAACCTGGAGTTGCTGGCTCGCTGTCAAACCCAGTGCCTTGTCTGGATATGCCCTCTGCCAACAACTCTTCATCAAAATGCTGTAGTAGACTCAGCCACGGCAGCCATCCCACCAGGTACCTGACGAATACTGATCTCTTTTCTTGTTGACGATCAAGGTTGGTGGTTGATCTAAGTGTGCGGGGTCCAAACCGTCGTCGGCGGAAGATTTTGGATCGCTTCTCTCTGTTGAAGAGTTTGTCCTGTACCAGCTGGTAGCCGGTGCTAGCAAATCCAACAGCACCAACAAGGAGAGGAAGAAGCTGGCCAGGGCTGGAAAGGTTGTTCTGTGGTCCACCGAGCACACCATCAATGTGGTTGAAGTTGAGGGTAATTTCAACCATGACGGCCGAGAAGACGAGCCAAATCAGGTTCATGACGCGAAGGAATTTGTGCATCATAGCAAGCCTAGACTCTGTCAGCAAGGCCAAACCGTGTCCTTGAGTCAACTTACTCTTCCCGATTGAATCCGGTCACATATCGAGGCCTGTGTATAGAGCCGTCATCTTCATGGCGTGCCTCATTTGACCAGTGGTTGTGAACTTTTCCAGCAAAGACATCAATATGGAACCATGCCGTCAGCAACGACGTGAAGAACATGGCAGCAAAGTAGAGCAAACATCCCGAGCAGACGAAGATGTAGAAGTACCGGATACCACCGGCAGCATGGAGCCTGGCAAAGAAGAAGGTGTAGACGACCCCACACTCGGGCGCATTGGGAGTGGTACCCTCCATACCGTCGTTGGGACCGAGGCTTCGCAGGCCGCCAGTGATGCCCCAGACCCAGAACCATAGTCCGTAGATACTGATGGCTAGGCTGATAAAAACTCGGAAATGCGTGCCCCAGCTCCCAAATAGACCGATCGCCTTGGGGCCGTTGTCGATATACAGTCGTGTTCGGTAGCCCCAGATGCTGAGAATTCCGAAAGTCGCACCACCGCAGAGGTGCATGAGAACGAGTGCGTCGACCTGAGCCAGTGGGCCGCTCATACTGTCGATGGCCATGGCAACGAATAGAGTCAAGAGGAAGACGGTATTGGTGTCAGCGGCGGCCCCTATCTCGGAGGGCAGCATCGTGTTGGCGATCCAAGCCTGGAACCACGACAGGTAGATACCGAGCCGCACTCCAAGCCCATAGTAGTCTGACGCTCTGTCGGTATTGCAGACATATTCGCTCGCTCGTGGGATAAGGATCCCGTAGGCCTCGTTTGGCGAACCGTACATGATGAGTCGTGGCCGAGGGCGGCAGAAGACAATAAAGGAAAGGCTGAGGGACGGACAACAAAGATCTCTAAGCCACCCGGGGACTAAGGCTTAATACCAAAACTTGACAACACTAATAACTGCCCCAGATGACGGCTCGACAGACCGCTCTGTCTAGAACGCCTCCTGCTATATGACGGACCCACAAACCCAGGCCTTCCATGGATAGAAAGGAGGTGCTAGGCATCCATGCAGAAGCCGGTTATTCCACTTTGCCAGCCTTACAGAGCCTTGTGAACCAGCCTGTGCGGGCGCGAGCAACTGGAAATTTGGGTAAAAACCCTGGAATGTCACCCCAGTAGCTGAAGCGTAGATCATCCACCGTCGAGACTAAGCTCCCGATGCGGAAACGTCTGCCAGCTGGTCAGGGGCCAACTTGCAAGGAAGTGGTCAAGGCTGATATCAAGTTCATCCTGCAATAACATCTAGTCTCCATCTGGCTATAAGAATCGAATAGTCAGGCTCCACACACGACCTAGACTTGAGGCAATACGGGGTGGTGGCGCATATGGAATAGAGAGTGGGTTTCAGGATTATGTCTAGTCCGAATACAGGAGTTTTCCTCAACCGCAGTGGGGCTTAAAATTGAAAGTCGCTTGACTAGATACTATTTTGAGATATCTCACCCTAGTTCTCTACTGCCGACTTTTCCACCCAGAGAGCGGAAGATGCTCCGCATGTGTCCAAAATACCTGTGCAGATTTGACTAGCCTTTTGTAACCAGGTGTAGTATATTTAAATGGTCACATGCCCACTTGAGAATGTACATGCCAGTGTCACGACACTATCGAAGCCGATATTTCACGAGCTGATTAGGCTGGTGCCTTCTGGCAAAGTCAAGGCGTATCTTTCGCCGACACATATTTTCCTGCCAACCGTCATCCACTGGCCTGATATTGTCGTGTGGTCAAAGGGGTTTCTCGAGGCCCCTCTATCCCATATGAGCTCGGTATCGGGAATTCCCACATTCTATCCTATTTGAGCGCGTGATCAGGGGTTTCCACACAAGGAAAGATGCGGCAAGGAAACAGAGGGAAGAGATGCAGACCAAAAATTACGGAATAAAAAATAAAGAGACATACAACAGCCGGTGTTCGCTGGTCGTCACCGACCCAACTACTAATCTGCCCCTTACCAGGTTGACTTGGGGAGAGCGGACGGGATCCCGTATTTTCTGGTAGGTATGGTCGTATGTATCGAGAAGAAGCAGGATTCGCATACAAGAATGAGGTGGCGCTCTTCTCTTGTACCATGCTGTTGTGTGGCTAAACCCTCA
This sequence comes from Stachybotrys elegans, assembly GCA_020746835.1. NCBI lineage: Eukaryota > Fungi > Ascomycota > Sordariomycetes > Hypocreales > Stachybotryaceae > Stachybotrys > Stachybotrys elegans. The sequence goes on along the minus strand of JAGPNK010000027.1, from coordinate 159,327 downwards.
ATGCTCTTCCGTTGTTGCGCAATTACGGAGTTGCTAGCTTGGACTTAGTAGAAAACACTAGGCCTAAGGCCTGGAAAAGAAGGAAGCCGAGTTCATGTTCCACACGGCTGTCAGGATTTGTAGAGCGATAACAAAATACTTCGTTTGAACCCATAAGCCTGCAGTGTCCGTCGCTACGTGAAAAAGACTCCATTCTCTCCCATACATCAGAATTATAGTTGCCACCCCTTGAACTGTTTGAATCTCGAGCACTTAGTTAACAACGTAGAATAAAGATTATTGGAGTATCTCTTGCACATCTGGCTCCCTCCCAACTCCGACCTCATTCAATCTGTAGCGTGCTCTCAGCACATGCATTCTGATGTAGCCTGCGGCGTATAACCGCCAAGCCGTCTCATACTCCCCTTTGCCACGTAGCACACTCCGGATACGGCGCGAGCAATCAACTGCATCCTGAGCAGTAGCCCGGAGCACGGAATGAGTATCTGCCTTTTGGTACATGGCTTTGCGGTTTATGTAGTTGGTGTCTTCGCCACTCAGTTCTTCCTTGTAGAACCTGAAACTGTTAGTACAGGGCAAGATATGCCTTGGTCAAACTTACGATAGTACATCATTCGCATGTGCGAAAAATCGCGACATGTCGTCAATAGCTTCGACGGGAATGTCTGGATTCGGGAACTGAATCTTGGGGAACGTAAACCATGCATACGCCTCCCCCACACCGTCTTTGTCTCGCAAATACCATGCAAAGCCGTCACCTCCTTCGGAAGGAGATGTCATTTTCTGTTTGATGCCCTCGCGAGCAGCAAGCGCCGTGGACGTTATAAAGTTGAAGGAGGAACAGACAATGAGATTGGCCACTATTGGGTGGTAGAAATCATAGCTGAGGCGAAGTTGTTTGGCTAATGCTTGGAGGAGTACCTGGTCTGCATTAGTGCCTGACACGATGTATTGAGACTCCAAGTAGTAACTGACCGTGGGCTGCTGTTCTCCAATTATCCAACGTTGCTGAAACTTCTCAAGATCAGGAACTATCCCAGTTTGCTCAGCATCATCACAAAGTACAATCAGCCACGTGTAGATGGTCACATAAACTTTGACATCAAGATCATGGTACGGCAGACAGTTCTATAGCACATTAGACATGACTGTGAGTTTGCAATAAAATAACTTACATTGCCAAATGAGTAGCCAACCATAAGAGCTTGATAAGAAGGTGTGTTGGGTTGAAGGGGTATGTTTGTACTACTGGCGAAGCTTAGCACAGCATCCATAAGCTTTTGACTCTCAAATTCGAGCGGCGTATCAAGGTCAAGATCCTGAAAGAACTGAAGATAGAGGGGGCGAAGGCTCGATGCCAGCTTCGGGGATTCTGGACATGTTTTAGATGTCAAAGGCTGGGAATCCGACTCCATTTTTGTAGGTCTAACAGTTGTGAAACGCGTCGCTGCATAGGAGGGAACAAAATTTCGGAGGGAGCTCTGTACGAGATATATAGTGAGCGTCTCTGATCTATGTTGAGTGGATAAACGGGATTGCTCGTCTATGCTACCAATATTGACTGACCAGCTCGCAAAATCGTTCCATTTTGGGAAAGCAGGATGACTTCGCATCATCCTCCCAAGACGGCTTATCAGGTCGCAGAATTGACCCACGCTTGAGAAGCAGGATGACCGGGAATCAAGGTGTAGATAAGCGTGGATACATAAGGTTCGGCCCGGTTACTCAGAGCCATGTAATTGCGCACGGATAATGTTGTCAGCAGATGCGTCTCTTGGCTGATGCTGACTGCCATGGCCCATGCTTAGATAGGCAGACTTGCCATTGATTCATCTTCCACTAAGCAAATTCCATACAAATAGTTGGATAATGAATGAGGAAAAAATGCAAGGTGATAAATTAGGAAGAAATCGCCGCTGGGTCATGGATCAGGCAACGGGTATGCTAGGCAGGGAAATTGGAGACACCTGTTCAACACACCGTTTCGTGGGTAAGCATGACCAACATGATTCGGAGACAGTGATAGCGTGAGTCAGCAGTGGATAATATTATGTTTGCTAACTATTGTGTGAATCGCAAGGCAGCTGATTAGTGGAAAAGATCATTGGTCTAGATCCATCCACACATCATCATTCTCCTCGTCTAATCTTTGCCATCAAGCTGCTGTCAGCTGTGGAATATCCTAGTCAATCCCCGATTGGACCTAGCTGCAGGCTCTTCTCTCCATTTCGGACCCGGCCATTCCCATGGGACCTTCGACCAGTCTCGCAATTTCGACATATGCGCCTATGCCTGGTTCTGGTTGTCCATGTATCGTGAAATCATTTGGCCGGGTCAGAGTCCTTATCATCTCCACGCAAACTCAGCACCATCGGTGAACTTCGGTAACTCTAGTCGTTGGGGTGGCAGACAGCGCAAGATATGCTAGAAATAGTTTCGAATGAGACGGCAGTCTCCGTCAAATCTCATACAGCCTCTACAAAGGCTATGCTTCCAGCTCCCTGGTGAAGAGCGGTAATGGACGGACTTGCGATTTTTAACAACGGCCATTACAACAGTGGATGGTTTAAACTCTGGCGTGCCACAAATCTTGCGCAGTGAGACCCCGTTTTCTTTTCCTCCTAGAAGTCGGATAGGCTCCGACTCAGACTGACCGGTCTTGCGCATGGTGTCTCGTAGAGGTGAAATGACAGTCGCAGTCAAGGTTGTCTTACCCGGAGCATATAAGAGATTTCGGCCTACACACGTGGATAGAGGAAGCCCATAAATTTGACTAAGTCCAGTAGTGCAATATAAGGGAGAAGTTTCCCCCGTTCACCATCATTGATAAAGTATGTGGTTGTACATGTAGATGTGTCGACAATCCAGAGGCTTAATTATGGCAGAGCGACTGTGAGCGCTATAATTCATTTCGCTATTATCAATCCACGGCCATTCGAACCATTCCTATGAGCATGCCAAAGCCTCTCTGCTTATATCTGGACGCCCAGCGCTTCGTAGATAGCCTTGACGTACTGTCGAGTTAGTCGCGTAGATGGGCCTTCGCCTATCATCTTGTTCATGGCATAGCCAATGGTCAAGCCTCGATCCAGATCCATGATGACGAGCGAGCCACCCCATCCGCCCCAGACGCAAATTCTGCCAGGAGGCAGCCAGTTGTCGAGAACGGTTTCGTTACTTTGACCGCGGATGGCATACCCCACCCCAAACCGCCAGGGCATGCCGATTGTCAAGTCCATACCGCTCGACTGCTCTTGACAGACGACATCTGGGATTTCTCCGGACAATAGCGGTTCTCTTCCAGACTTGGTGGCCTTGCCGGCCAGTGTGACCTCGGAGAAGATGCGAACAATGCTCCGCGCGTTGCCATGACCGTTCCCTGAAGCAATGGCTGCGCCCCTCCATCCAGGTGTAAGGGCATCCTCTGCCTGCATAGTTGGGTTCATCAGGGCTTTTGCTGTGATGGACTCGGGGGGTGGTGAAGGAAAGTCAAAGGGCGGAGGAGGGATCAGTGTCGAGATGCGATGCCAGTCAGATTCACGGGCACCGAGCTGGAAGTCTGCCTTGAGAGGTTGAGTAATCTCTCTCTCAATGAATTCCTTCATCCGGAGACCTGTGACGCGCCGCACCAGCTCGCCCAGCAGGTAGCCAAAGGACCAGCTATGGTAGCCAGACGCGGTGCCCGGCGACCACCACGGTGCTTGTTTTTCCAGTTTTTCGACGCAGCCTTGCTCGTCATATAGATCCTCGAGCTTCATCGGCTCATCGAACCCGGCGACACCAGATGTGTGAGACAAGAGGTGTCGAACCTCGATATCCTCCTTCCCGTTGACGCTGAACTCGGGCCAATGCTTGGAGACCTTGTCGTTGACGCTTATCTGCCCTCTGCTGACAAGAGTAAGGACCGCTAGACTGGCCAATGCTTTGGTTGTTGAGAAAACGTTCACGATCGTGTCCCGCTCCCATGGCTGTCTCTTATCCGTGTCAGAATAGCCACCAAAAAGGTCCACAACATCTTCGCCGTCCAAATTGACGGCTAGAGAAACGCCCAGCTCGTCTCCAGCCTCGAGGAAACCCTGCAATAAGGCCTTGACTGAATTGAATCGCTCATCGCAGTTGCCATTTATCGGAGCCATTGTATCTGCTTGTTTCGGTTGGCTGGAATAGAGCTCAGAGGTGTGATGGGATTGTAGGGAGGCTCAGCTTCATCGATTTATGGCCTCGTATTTATTTCTGTCAATTACGACTCAATTTAAGCAGTTCAAGTCAGTGCCTTCAAAGGCATGAGTCATTCTGATTCATCCAAGCAATGATGCAACTGGACGAATCATCGTTAACTATGATTGCGGGGTTGAGGAATTAAACTCGGTGCCCCTCTTCACTAGAAAAAAACCTTCGCGGGGTCTAACAGTGTGGGTGACCTTTCCTGTACAAGGGATTTCTTCTCAGCGCCTCCTTTTCCCCGCCACTGTTGTAAGCGGCTGCACGTCTTGGTGCGTGATGAGCCACAAAAGGCAAAGCGCCTGGGCCTTCAAAGTGCAGACGTGACTCATGCTGACAATGGTTTTCAGCCGTTGCTGACAAGTGCATGACTTGAATCGTCGCGCATCTTGGCACAGCCTCGGGACACCTGGTGGAAATGCATTGCACAAAATGTCACCCGATCTTGCCGGCTGTTTCGATGGCGTCTTACAGAGATGGTATTCTTACAGTACTCATATATAAAAAAACTAGACAAGCCAGGTGCGATACCGTCGCATCTACCACAGCATCAGCAGCCAACGCACATATTGCTATCTGTAGAAGGTCAACTTCCTAGATCCCTCCTATCAGGGCTCTCAGTGTCCCAGAACTCCCTAATCTCTGCGTCAATATCTCTTAGCTGCGGTTCAAGCTCCCATTCCCCTCCGATAGATTCCGCATTTGCAAGCCAAGGCTCCATCACCTTATCTCTGTCGCCGCGCCCTGCAAAATGTACTAGAAAGTCGCCCTTCCTGGCTTGGTATTCGTTGCGTGGCGCTGTCGCGTTGCCTTCAAAATCCTTTTCGCCAGGAGGGTAGGCGTTAAACCACCATTGAGGTACCCACGTCACGTTTTGCTGGAACCTAGGCTCCTCCAGCAGTATTCCCATGGCGCTCTGCTCTGTAAACGGAAGTTTTTCATCGGGCCTATAGTACCTGAGTGCCATGATGGCACTGAACAGGTCTATACTCCAGTGGTGTACTCTGAGCAGGAATATCCCATTGTTCAGTCCGTTCCAATCCTTGGTTGCAACCAAGTGTATATATTGCGATCGATCCTCGGCGGCTTGCTCGTCGTCCCTTTCTTCCGACTCGTGCCTCGCCACTCCCAGCGGGGGAAGGAAAGTATTGAGAGACCGGCAAGTATCGATGATTATGGTATCTCGATCGAACCAAAATAGCCACTGGGCACGCTCGTCCTCAGGCTTTTCCATCTCTGAAAGGAGGAGCTGTAGAATAAAGGCCGGCTTATTCCACAAGTGGTCCACGATCTTCGTGCTTAGTATGTGTACTTTGCTGTTGTGGATAACGCTGTGTTGAAGGTGTGTTCGTAACGCTCGTTCGTAATAGCTCTGTGGTTTGTTGAACTGGGCTGTAACGCCGACAATGCGGACTTCCGTTGTCGGCTCGTTTGTCGAGGCTTTATCGTGGCAGAGCCCGGCCAGCGTCTCTATTTCAGATCGCGGGAATGTCCGAAGCTTTTCGAAACACGGTGTCTCGCCGTAACAGTGCAGAGATGCTTGGACGGATTCCGGTTGTCGAAATATCGTGGAGACTCCCGAGGTTTCATGATGAAGAAGGAGTTGTAGAAAAGCAATTAGTAGAAGAAGGATCAAGATCGTCTTCACTATCAGCCACTGATTCCGAACCAAAAGACGAACCGACATATTGTTGACTGGCAGGTGTCTTTGGCTAAGCCTGCGCAATCTCAAAATAGGCGTCCAGAGCGGAAATATACGTCTTGACGAGCACTTGTATACATAATCATAATTTCCTTTCCTAGCGTAGAAAGTTCATGGCCATACTGGTGCATCGTGGGCCTTCTACGGGTTCCGCTGACACGCAACGTGAATATGTGCCAAGAGGCCCTCATTTTCCAGCTGAGCTCGTATTCCACCACAAAACTTTCCGGACCCCTTGTCGGCTATTTTGGCAGCACAGCGGAGTTTGGAGTTGGGGGGTAAGATCATTGCGGACAAAAAACGAGCAGAGACCTTTTCATGCGAGACATTAAACGGCGCAGGCGCTGTGGGCTGATGAAGAAAGCAGCCAGAGTTGAAGTGGCTTGGCGGCCGGGTACGGTAGCAAGATGAGATGGCGCGCACTGCGCCGTCCTCTTCCCAGGAAAAGCAGGTGTGTCGTGAGCCCCTGCATAATAAGGGCTTTCAGGCTTGGTTCTGTTGCTCGTCTGACAGATTCAACGTTATCCAAAAATGTCTGCCCCTCGCCTAGTACCCATGCAGCATATGCTTATCATCGTGTTCAGCCCCTGCGAACCTAAGGAGGGAACCCGGGGTACCGTGAAGGAGGGTTTCTTACCAGATCTGTGTTGTCTTATTTAGGGCAAATATATGGATCAGGAAGCAGTCGGTAGAAAGCATGCACCATGTGAGCATCACAGCCGCAGCCACAATCCAATTGTTCTGCAGGTTGGGCTGACAGCTATTTCCAGGGGCGATGTGCATGAAGACGGGATTACCAGGCTGGGTCAGCTTCTGCTGGATTTTGGGGCTTAGGCAATGCCACAGTCGCTCTCGTTCTCGCTCCTCGAGTGGAGTTATGGGGTCAAGTCCCACGGCAAAAATGGCCCAGGGAACCGGCTCGGAAATGCCCAGGGAGTTGTTCCGACCTCCAGGAGTGTTTGCTGGAGCTTGACTTGGCGAATTATATGGCATCATGGGGTACACCATACTTGTGCAATCTATGCTGGGTGCTTATGCGCACGGTTGCACCAAGGGGGGATGACACTAAGATAAGAAGATGATGAATCAGTTTTGCCGCATTCAATGTCATGTTTGGATCACCTTGGCCCAGACTAAACTGGCGTTCCTGGTGCTAGCTGGTTGGGGGCCTCGCAGCGTCAGCACTAACACAGAGTAGAGGCCGCCCAGGCAGTCAGCTATGGAACATACCGAGAACGAAGAGGGGACGTGCCATGAGAATGAAGGCGCAGGATATACGGCCAAGGGCAGTTCTTGGCTCTGGCATTGTCAATTTTTGGGACTCGCTGTCCCAATCATTCTTGACCTGCCCAAGGAAGAGGAGAAAGGACAGGAGGACAAGGTCAAAATTTCGGCCCCTGGCCGAGAAGATTAAGAGCTGCAAACTTTAATTCGATCAAAGATGGCCGAAAGTACACGCAATGATGCGAAACAGGTAGTCTCTACAAGACAGGGCTTGTGGCGAACATGGTTTCTGCATGTCCAACGCCCGATGCTACCGTCCCCAGAGCAGCCTCCCTCCAACCATGACAGTGGACAGCAGTCTTCTCAATCTAGTATATTTTTCTGCCAACTGCTATTTATTATCAAAGGAGCCTTCGCGAGGTGACTGATCCGTATTCTCTTCGGGCCAAATCCATCTGGGCTCCGAATTGGGAGTTCCTTCCTGCCATCGGACCACAGTCGTTGGGGGCTGATTATCAGGAATTTCCCAGCGCCATTCGGGCATCCCGAGACAGTCGGGAATTTGGAAGCTGGATGAACATGGGTCCATTTTCCTCTTCCTCGTCTCCTCCGCAGTCAGCCCGACCATCACAAGGAGTGGCCTCTGAGGCTGATGATATATGTCCCCCGGAAGGTGGTAAGCGCATCCCAAGGGGTGAAGATGATGCATGACCCCCTTCATGTCTCTACCGTGCCAGGGATGAACAGGGCGCCCCCCGCCTGATACTTGAAAGCCAAAAAATCGAACGCGGGGCTCGGCGATATAATCCACAAGCAGTCCGTCAAAGGGCCCTCGTAGCCCGATATGGTGGAGGTCGGGCGCAAATTCCATGCCCTCGCCGAATGTAAAGTCCTTGGCCAGCCCCGAATCACCATCGTGAAACTCCATTACCACATCACGCTGCACCACCACTATGCCCCAGTCTACCTTGGCAGCGCGAAGCACCATCTCGGCCACTGCCTTGCGTACATGGGGCATGGGATGGCCTCCTTGAGCCAGGAGAAAGTCAAATTCGTCATGGAAAAGTCTTCCTAGGCGGCGAGGGTCTGTGTGTGGGCCCGCAACGTTGAATAGGTACATGGCCTGGAGGCGACGCGCGTTGTGGAAGTAGGAACTGCGGACTTGATCGTTTCGGTCCACCCGGCCTGCAGGGAAGCAATAAGCAAATGTCTTGATCTTGATGCACAACATGGAGGCATACCCCTGAGTAAAGACTGAAGTCGGCCAAACTGGGGCCACTCTTCTCCTCGCCATTTTGTCGTATAAGAAATGGTATATCCAAGCCTGGAAAAATACTTTTCCACAGCCTGCGTCGTTCCCTTCCATGTAATACTTGGGGTTGGATGCCCAAGACGATATTTTGGCTCTCGTGGTTTCGCCAAGCTCCTCCCAAGGGTAGCTTTTCGGGAAGAGCGAAGCAACGTGGGAAACAGCGGATCGAAGGGGATCCCAGCAGAGTTCGAGAAACATGCAGTCGCCAGATACTGCGAATCTCTCACTGTAGGGATCTTTATTAGTGTCGGCATCGCCAGCGGGCTGGTAGGCGGAAGGGAAGGTGGCCAGCCAAGGAGCGCGCTCTTCCCCTTCCCCTAGATGTGCAGAAGAGGCCTGAGTAATGGGCAGCGGGCACGAGGCGGTGGGATCCATTTGGGAACTGAGGGAAATCCCTGCTACTATTCCCTTATTTTTATTTTTATTTTTTTCTCTCTCTCTGATCGATCGATCGCCTTTTAGCTTTTTATAATTTTTTATCATATTTATCTGACTCTCTTCTTGGACCTATTTGCAAGAGTAACCATCTTTATTTAGATACACAATTGTTCTTTTCCCTTCACAGCATACATCTACTCTATCATGGTTTTTTCTCTTTTGTTGTTGTTTCCGGAATGAAACAGTGGCTTGCTTGTCCATTCACACTAACTCCCTTCGATTCGTCAATGCCTTATCCCTTGCGTCGAAGCCATCACTTGGCCTCCCTGAGTGGAGAATGCTACTCAAAGAATTGCGCCTGTATTCGTTAGTCGGACAGCCACTCATGCAGATCAGTGCTGGCTGAGGCCAGCTGCGCAGCACTGTACACCAAAGAGTCAATACACAGTGTAATTCAAGGAACACACACCGGAAATGGTGGCGCTGAGGAACACAGTTGAACCTGGCCGACACTTGGGTCGTGTCGACGGGTCAAGGCAAGATTGGACGGGTGTGCAAAATGAAGCTGTCACTCGATGCCTCTGTGATGGGTACAGAGTCCGCAGACGCTGCTGGTGAGAACTTACGTTACAGAAGCTGACATGTAACAAATCCTCGAGCCACTTGCTATGGAGTGCGTGGGGAGAGTCAACCCACAACGCCTGTTTCCGTCCACAGAACCAATATCTCAACGAGGCATGGCCGCCGCTGGTTGTCCAGCCAATCAGGGCTTTGGCCAGGGATGCATTTTTGCAACAAAGTCGACATGCGTAATCATTCGACTCAGCCGCAGCCTTGCGAGGCGGGGTCGCAGGTTTGATCATGGTCAGGCTGCCGGCCACCAAGCCTCAGCCTCTGGCTCCAGCTTCATCCATCCGCCATGAGCGACCAACCAAGCACGATTGATCTGGTGTCCGCCGTCGGCACCTGGCTAGCCGCGGGGCTTGCCGTAATAGCCCTCGTGGGCGTCGTGGGGCCTATCCTGGTGTGGAGGGCGACCAAGTCTGAGCACAATAGGGCCACCAACGCCTTGGAAGAGGCTGGCGCCGAGACCTACGGCTACGTGAGCCACGGCGTGTGGACGGGGCGCCAGGTCCGTCTGTTTCGCCGCATCAACGCCCCGCTGCTCGAGGGAGAGCCCGACCTGGGAGGGAGGCTTAAGTTCGATTTCGGGTTTGTGTCGACGGAGAAGCAGAAGCACAAAGACGTCCGGCCCCAGCCGTCGCCGCAGTCTGCCGACTGGGTTCAGTTTGGGAGCCTGATCGAGACATACGGCATCCCCATGCAAACGGGCGGCGGCCTCGTCATCCGCGATGGCCGGGCCTGGCTGTCCGTTGACACGTCGTGGCTCCTCTTGACGGGCATTCTGGGCCGATACGGGCCGTGGCAGGACAAGGGCAGGCTGCCCCCGTCCATCGCGCGAGGCATCGCCAGCACCCAGGCCAAGGTCGGCACCCCGCGAGTGCCCCAGCGCTCCCTCAGCCGGGCAAGCAGCCGCAGCCGCCACGGCGTCAAGCTGGAGCGGGAGCGGGAGCGGCCTGGCTGGGAGACCGGCGTCCCGTGGCACAAGTCGAACATGCCGTGGCAAGACGAGCGGGACTACCGCTCCATGGAGCAGATCACGTACAGGCCACTCTACGGGCTCAACGGGACGCTGTACACGCCGTCCCGCGGCCCTGACGACGGCACCGAAAAGACGCGCGTCTTCTTTGAGCGGCACAAGGTCGACTGGACCGGGCACATTGCCTCTGACAGCTATGGCGTCGATTTGTTGTTTTGGATGGCCGTCGGCTGTCTACCAGCACGCAACGCCACGATCCTCTGCCTCGCCGATGTGCAGGACGTCGAGGTGATTCCCGAGCCATCAGCCGCGGTGCAGCGCACCCAGTCCCCTTCGCCGTTCACCCCGGCTGCGCCACCTCTGCAGCACGGGCGAGTCCACTTTGACAACTTTGATGAGCTCGACTCGGAATCTGAAGACTCGTACGCGAGGCGCGGAGGTTACAGGGTTAGCCACGGCCCCTCGCGGCCAAATCCCACGCCGGCCATGTTCGTCTCCCCGCAGAGCGGCGACGCTTCCGCGTCCCTGTCGTACGACCCGAGCCGCCCGCGCGCGTTTGAGCTCGCCGAGTGGAACGAGAGGAACAATGCGCTGTCAGACTTTGCCGCTGTGGTCCACGCCGACGTGGCGAGCATAAAGGTCCTCTCGTTCCGGGAGATTGCCCTGTCCGAGGACCAGATGCAAGACATCCTCGACATCAGAGTCTCATGCAACCCGGCGACTGGACTAACGGCCGACGTCAAACCACTTTGACTAGACAATTCTGGCGGCCACTCCTCCCCGAAATCGTGGCGAACAGATTGGTTTCGACACACTTCCAAGGTTTGTTCGACATGGCCTCTACCCACTTCGAATTGGCTAAGTGGGTGGTTGAGCACGTCTACATGTTGCTTAGTTCACGTTATCGGACGCGATCCGAATCAAGCCACTCGAGCAATTGGACTTATCTACCTGCTATCCGCGCCCCGAACCCACGTCTCCTAGGGGGGGTCGTCACTCACCGAATTGGCGCTGGGTCTGGCCTGGTTTCCGCTACTCACTCCCATCTTATGCCACTGTCTCCCTCTCCCCGGTTATAGCCTCGAGGTCTCGCTCTGCTCTGGCCGGGAACTTGGGGAGGTACTTGAAGAGCGTGGGCATAACCGCAGCCAGTACCGCCGCGCCACCGCACATTCCAGCCATGGCAGTGAAGCCCCGTGTATAATCCGGCGCGTCACGCGTCGGCCACATGTAACTTCCGTAGATGGCGGCAAGGTTTCCGACAGCGTTGATGCCGGCAATGGCCACGGCTCGCTTCTCGGCGGGGAGGGAGAGCTCTTCAGAAGACCACGTGAGGATGAGGGGGAACGCGGCATACACCCCCGAAATGTAGAAGCAGATGAAGGTGTAGCGCGCGGCCATGTTCTCCCTGACGGTGACGATGATGATGCCCGAGACAAACGCCAGCACGAAGCCAAACACGATATGCCAGTTGCGGTTTCCGAACCGATCGGATGAGATGGGCGTCAGGACGAGGAACACGGTGCCGACAATCCTAAAAGCACAATTGGGTTAATCACCACTGCACAGGTCGGCTTCCCTCTGTCGGGCACGAATTTGGACTCACCAGACAGGGACGGTCATCCACTGGGCCATAGTGCCGGTGTATCCCATGTCTCGCAGGACCGTGGGGACAAAGTAGTTGATGGTTGCGCACCCGTTATCCAACAGGTAGAGGGCCATGAAGAAGTACACTCTTAGGTCCACGAAGGCAGCCTTGACAGCCTGCCACGGCTTCATCCGCTTGGTGGAATGGGATGTCGTTGCCTCTTTGTCGTGGATGATTCGGATATCCGCGAGGTTACGCTCCTCCGAGCTCAGACGAGACGTTGTTAAGGGGTAGTCGAGGAGGATGAACTTGCACACAATAGCCACGCCCACAGTGATGACACCTTCGAGAAGGAACAGCCATCGCCAGCCCTCCATTCCATGGACACCTTCGAGGCCGGAGATGATGGCGCCAGAGAGCAGTCCACTGACAGCACCAGCAATACACAACGCCGAGAAGAAGATGGAAAACCGCTTGCCTAGAGTTTTGTCTTGTGGTTAGCTTTGCGAACCCCTTCGTGGTCCTGGCCAAGGTTTGGCTTATAGTCATAGCTCGCAGTGACGTACCAATCTCGTTCCGCTTGTACCAGCACGACATCAAGTACATGACGCCAGGCATAAAGCCAGACTCGATGATGCCCAAGAAGAAACGGCAGACGAGTATGCCGTGGTAGTTTCTAACTTGAGACATGCCAGCCACGAGCGTGCCCCAGGCCGCCATGAGGCCAGGCAGGTACCATGACGGCGGGCATCTTGCGAGAACAATGTTGGAGGGCACCTCAAATAGCAAGTATCCAATGAAGAAGATGGAGATCAACATGGAGTAGTCTTGGGAGATGTTAGCCAGACCGACATGGCTTCGAATGTTTCTTCTGATGTAGCACACGTACCATTGTCAGAGAGTCCAATGTGCTCCGACATGCCGGCCGCGTTGGCATTGCCCTGTTCGAAAACCGTCAGCCGCGTCTCGCTCGCCTCCCGGCACAGAGCTTGCTCACAATGTTGTTTCTGTCTACATAGGCCAGAACACACATGAACCAGAGGGTGGGGACCATGAACATGTCTATCTTTCTGACGAGACGCTTCTCCTCGTCGCTGCCCGGCACATAGTCCCTCAGCCTCTCCTGAACGCTGTCAGCGGCGACCTGCACGTCTGACTGGTGGTCTGACGCTTGCGCGTCAACCGTGATCAAGTCTTGCTTGCTGGTGTCCATGACAAAAAGTCCACAACCAAGAAACTTATGGTTACTCGGCTAGGCTAAGTAGGAAGGAGTAGGGATGGATAATGTTCAGACTGGCAGCCCGCTCAAGGCTCGGATCCAAAAGTCTGCGCGACGAGACAAAGGCCTTTATACAACGTTTGCCCTGTTGACTTATCATTGACATGGTATTGCGGCAACCAAGACCTGTGATGCCGTCGATATCGTAGGTGGCCAATTGCTTTCCCGTCTTTCGAGTCTCTTATCTCGTCGCGCTGCTTCAACCCATTCCGAGAACAGGGCCAAGATAATGGCTCCCCTCAACGGTAGCAAGACGGTCGCTCGCTCCCCTTGCTCGCCCCGGGCGATAGAACTCAGCCGGTATACATGTCCCGATTAGTGGCCTTGGACTCGACATACCGCATTCAGCCATCAAGCGATCGAGCGTGGGCTGCCCCCCCGGTCAACTGATAAGACTACTGGGAACTCTCCACCACATCCTCGCTTAGTCTGTAAACACGAGCTTCCATGCCCGACTCTACATTCCTCTTTGGATTATTCCGCAGACTTTTCGGAGATATGCATCCGCGTAGACTATTGTTTGATCGACGTCGGCAACTCACCACATCGTAAAGACGCCACCTCCATTGTCTGCTTTGCCCAGGCGTATGTCTCGTCTACCAGCGAACAAGGGGGGGCTGGCCAAATCCACATACTATACTAGCTCACATTTTCTGGGACCTTATGGAGGAAACGCCGCTGCGGCCGTGATAAGGGCCCCATATCATAATCTCTTCAATGGCGTGGACGCGGGTCAATGTTGCCTTGGTCACAGTCCTTGTACATGCCGTTACGGATCCCCCAAACTAGATATAGCATCAAGATGAATTGGGTCTGAACACCTTGTCGATTTCCCGGCGTCGCTCTCTGAGTTTCGAAAGAAGAATCTCAATAGAAACTTATATCTAATGCAGCGCCAAAGTGCATCACTGCTGCCATCATGAGCATCAGGGCATATCAGCAGCATCGTCACATCAATCATGGCTAGCTCTTCAGTCGACCCTGTCTTCACCATCGCAGACATCCGCGCTGCTGCAGCACGCAACCTTGACCCGAAATGGCTTCAATATCTCAACGAGGGCGCCATGGACCTCATTACCGTCAAGGCCAATGAGTCAGCCTACGACAGGTACCGCATCATGCCTCGCATCCTCCGCGATGTCGCGCAGGTCGACCCGTCTACTACCGTCTTCGGCGCCAAGGTCTCTTTCCCCTTCGGCTTCTCCCCAGCAGCCATGCATTGCCTCGCCCATCCCGACGGGGAGGTGGCGACTTCCCGCGCGGCCGCAAAGGCCGGGATCGCCATGGGCCTGTCGCACTGGGCGACCAAGTCTTTGGAGGATGTAAAGCAGGCAAGCGAAGACCTGGGTGCGACGAACCCGTACGGCATCCAGACCTCGGGGGCTACCAAGAAGGACGAGATCGTGGGTCTGGTCAAAAGGGCTTCTAAGGCTGGCTACAGGTCCCTCTTGGTAACTGTCGATGCTCCCACCATTGGGCGGCGATTAAACGAGTAAGCAACCATACGTTATCCTTCGACGGATGTGCGGAACCTTCAAACAGCTTCTGACCCAAGTACAGATATCGCAACGGCATTGACCTCCCCAAAGGCCTATCCTTTCCTAACTTGTCCGTGAGCCCCGAGAACTTCAGGGCCATTGTCCGCGACGCCAGCACCACCTTCAGCGACTTTCTTCCATGGCTCGACTCGGTGGTCCCTGATGACATGGAGATCTGGCTCAAGGGCATATACACCGCCGAGGACGTGATCCTTGCAGCCTCGTACCGGTGCGTGCGCGGCGTCATCGTATCCAACCACGGCGGGCGACAGCTTGACGGCGCCCCGGCTACATTTGAGGCGCTGCCCGACTGCGCCGCGGCTGTCAGGAGCCTGAATGCCGGCCGGGCTCCCAAGGACAAGCTGATGCTTGGTATTGATGGCGGGATTAGGAGAGGGAGCGACATCTTCAAGGCTATCGCCTTTGGCGCCGATATCTGCTTTGCCGGCAGAGTCCCCATCTGGGCATTGGCATACAACGGCCAGGCAGGAGTCGAGAGGGCGCTCGAGCTGCTCAAAGACGAGTTCGAGATGTGCATGTGCCTGGCGGGGTGCAAGACGCTTCAGGATATCGGCCTGGACAGCCTGGCACTCGTGGAGGGCGGTGCTCCTGGCCTGATCAAGAGATTGTCCAAGCTTTGAATCCCCCTCATTAGTGTAGATATGCGTACTTCAGAGGATCCAGACCTTGTATGATTTCTCTACTTCTTCGCATCGCGCTTCAATATCGTCCAGTCCCTTGCTACGCTCCTCCCATATCCTCTCCGCAAGCTCCATCATTTGAGCCCTCGCCGGATTGGGATACACCTTTCTCCATGCCTTGTGCTTCTCCAACATCCACACCTGCCGATCTGGATCGACCGCATGCCGAGCAGCCAGATAGAAGGGCAGAGCCATCGCTGAGTCAATGGCTGGGTGCGGACTGGAGTCGTCCTCTTTGTCTACGCATTTGGAGATGGCATCGACAGCCGAGCACACAATGGACACTGCGTTCTGCACCCTCGGACTCGAGTGGCTTTCTTTAAACACCCGTCTAAGTAGCAGAAGAAGGTCAGCGCCGCTAAATGCACGAGATAGTGACTTGATGCTTAGGGACTTGGGCTTGGGCCGGTCGTCTGCCGATACGGCATCGCGGCTGGTCTGCAGATGGAGTCGAATGTCGGTCTCCAGGGCAATAGCATCCTCGTAGAGTTTCTCGCGTGGGCCGTGATCCGCCCGATCAATGGCAAGATGGGCCGCTTGCAACATGAAAGTATACGTGGTGTGGTCGCACCCAGTCATCTCGTAGAGCGTGGGCTGCGAGCCGTCCATGACCGGGCTGTGCCTTTGTTGGCCAAGCCAGTGCTCGGCCGGGATTCGAGGTCTCTTCCTGTCAAAAATGCTTAGGGAGATGTCAATGATTGCGAATCGCTGTACGAGCAGCTTCTCGATGAAGGAGGACGCGATGATGTCGGGTGAATCCAGGTATCCGACCTTGGAAAAGATGAACGAGGCCATGTCGACATGGGTCTGGGCGTGTGAGAGGTTACTACCGCTGAAGGCAAGGACAGCGGGCTGGAGGAGGATAGCCGCTAGGAGAGCCTGGTCGGCCGACAGCAGGCCCGGTTTGAGACGTGAGCCGGGATCCAGCGGGAGTCCTCGGAGGGCTTCCATCCCGACAAGCCGGCCCGGATGAGCCGAATGGCTCGTTCCTGTTGCTGGATGGCCTGCTGTATGGGCAGGCGGCCGGAGATGTGCATGTGCTCAACCGCACAGGAGAGGATGGTGTGAAGCAGAACGGGGGAGCTCAGTGCGAGGACGGAGAGCTTGCGATAAGGATTGTGAAGGTTGTCGTGAGCCTGAAACTGGCCGGCAAGAGTGTCCACATCTACGGCCAGGTCAGCATCTACGAGAACAATAGGCCATTTCGATATTCTACCACGGCACCTCTTAGGACTTACAGTATGCATATGCGTCCATCTCCTCGGATTTCTGAAATAGATTCGATGAGCAAGGTAGGGGCACCGCAACGTCGTCATCGTCGTCGTCGTTACTGCTTGGCAAGGCCTCAAAAGTTTCTTCCAAGGTCTCTTGCTGCGAGGGGGAGAGATAAGGCAGCGTCGGGGTAGCAGGACCCTGAATTTCCGGCTGCCTTGCCGTGCGGCTGTTCCTGGGAATATGCGCCGGCTCACTACAAGCCTCGTGAGAAGGCCCTGAGGTTTTGATACTCCCCCATCGTATTCGTAGCGAGTAGTGGCACTGAAATCCCTTGGCCCGGCATCGGTGGCAGGCGGGCAGCGTCTCGTCACACTTGTGGTGGGCAGTTCGGCACTGCCTGCACCCCATGCGGGATCTCTTCTCCGGCGGCATGTTCTTTGAGGAGGGCCTCGGGAGCAGAGCGAGCAAGACTGAAGCAACTGGTTCTGTCGCCGGCTGGACAGGACTACTCGGCGCGTTCAAACGGACATGGAGCTACATTCACAACGAGGAGAGAGGAAGTTACGAGAAACTGCCGACGGGAGACACGGAGGCCGCGTCTATGCGAGCAACAACAGCTGCGGGGACCTTATCAAGATCCTCCAGAGGCCAAGCAATGATAAGCATGGGGGCTTGAATCTGTGGAGCAGACGAACGCTAAGTCGTGAGAAGAAGAGATAAGGGGGCGTGCATTAGGGCGCATAGATAAAGGAATATGGAGTAAACGAGGGATGCATTCAATTCAACGGCTGATACTGTTAGTGCCTCTGTTCTTTGCAGATCCCCTCATGCTCTTGTAGTTGTCTGGCTAGGAAATGGTCGCCTTGAACTTTGCCAACTTCTCCCCCGCGCCATAGTCATTGGCCGGCGGCATCTCGATCATGCCTTTGCTCATCTTTGTCCCGGCCTGCAGCGTCTTGAGCAGCGAGTAGATGAATGTCAGGGTTGGCGCCGGCACGCCCAGCTTCTGCGCTTCCCTGACAGACTCTCCCACGATGATTTCGAGCTCCATAAAGTTTCCCTGGAGACACACAACCCGCGTCAGCTTCCTAAACAAGGGAGAAACAAGGGAAAGAAAACACCCCATGTAGGAACACACCTTCTCAATGTCCTGCTGCATGCTTGGCCGAAAATACGCGTCCAGCGCGTCTCCCGCCAACGACACGTCCTCCTGGTCGGCCGCGAGCTTGACGCCCGCCGCGCGCGATATGCTCTTGATCTCGAGCATCACCGGCAGCACGAGCTCGGTAACGGGGAACTTGGCGATCCGCAGCTTCGACGTGTCCATCCTGGTGATGGCGCAGAGCGAGTTCCAAGAGGCGTTGTACACGAGCTTGCGCCAGCGCATGAACGCGACATCTTCCTCGTACTGGCCCGTGGCCTTGCCGCTCGCGTTGTAGAGGTCGCGGAAGCGCTTCGCCGACGCCTGCTCGTCTTCGACCTTGAGATTCGGGTTGCGGAACGCGCCGATGATGAGAATGTCGTGGTCCTGATGGAAGACCTTGCCGGGACTGAGCTCGGCCGAGCTCATCCTCGAGATGCCCGAGATGACGATATTGCCGGGAAATGCCGCTATCAGGGGCTTCTCGATGTTCAGACCGTTTTGAACGAGGACGATGGCGGTGTGGTTGGGCGTCACCGCGGGAGCGATGATCTCCGCTACTGTGGGAGGCACGTCGACGATATTCTTGGTGCAGACCACGATAAAGTCGAACGGGTCCGCGCTTGCGTCGTCCTTGACGTTGGGGACTGTCCTGGAAACTAACAACGTTTGGTAAGCAAAGGAAGATGTCACGAGTTCCCAACAGCCACGTTAGTCTCACTGTGTGTTGGCTTCCACGAAGGGATCTCGCCATGATCGCAGGACCAGATGTTGAAGCCATGCTCGTTCACATGGTCGTAATTTGATCTCAGAACGCCAGTGACGCTGGCAAGGCCGCTTGCTTCAAGGTTGTAGGCGGTGATGGTGCCAATGCCACCAAAGCCAACGACGAGAATATTTGACTTGGCTGTAGAGCCCATGTTGAAGGCAGTTGAGTAATGAGTAATATGCGTGCTCTCGGATTATCTTGGCTACCCAATGCCTTCAAATACAATTGTTGTCATTGCCATGGCTCCCTTGTGCGATATCGGGAGCCGGCAGCTCCATCTAGGATCATTCCCTCGTAGGAATTTCCCGTCTATGCATCGTCAATGAAGCTCGGAACATGCGGGCCATCCGTGGAGAATATCAGCCTGCCTGTGACAACATCATGCATGCCTACGCGCGACTCGTCTTGCTTGATCTAGACATAGACCACTCCTATCTCACATTCAACCCTTGGAGCAGCAATCCATACTCCAGCAACCTCTCTTATCATCCTAAGCGCTCCACATCTTCCGACTCGTGTTGCCTGGCTGGGTTTAGCTCGCCTACTACGTCCCCTCCTCTCCCCCGCCTGCTGGCCACGCGAGGCTGGATTCCCGGTCAGACCCCGAATCGTTCTCTCGGACCACATGCTCCCGCCCTGTATGCATCCTTATCTATTCACAAATCGTAAAGAAGTTGCAGTAGTCGCTTTTGAATGTTGTTCATCGGCAGATGCCTCATTCCATCTCCCACTGCAGAATCTAGTCGGTAGTTGTAAATACGACAATGCATAGAGGGGACCCAAGCGCGACACGGACTACCGCTTCAAGACATTCTCCGCAATTCTGATATGCACGTCATGAGATGGAGGAGCAGGCGCCGCTTGTCTACCTGGCCGGGTTGCTCATGAAATGTGGCATATGTGTGAGGAGTATATGTATCTTCATAGAAAGATGTACACAATGCTCATGACGCCGAGAAAGTGATGGCCGGCATTGCCATTTTCCACTTGCTTCACCTATAACCTCTCTCCGAGTTAGCATCAGAGCGCCATCATCATGCCCTTTGAGGTGGCCTCAACTACAGTCGTCGAGCCAAGGGCCGCGGCGCTGTCACTCAATGGTCCTGCCAAGACTATGCAGACAGCCTTGGCGCCTGTGGACTCTTCTCTGCAACTTACTGCTGTAGACTACATCCAATGTGAAGATGTCTACAGCTTGAAGGGCATGGCAGCTCATCCGGTCGTCATGGAGCGCGGCCAGGGCGAGTTCCTTTGGGACACGACTGGTAAACGGTACATCGACTTCAACGCCGGGTTTTCATCATGCAATCAGGGCCACTGCCATCCCAAGATTGTCAAGGCGATGATGGAGCAGTGCCAGGTCTTGGCCCTGCCTTCGAGAAGTGTCCACAACGCCAACTACGCGCTTCTTTGCAAGAAGCTGTGCCATCTCTCGGGTTTCGACAAAGTGGCGCTCCTGAATGGCGGCGCCGAAGCCGTCGACATGGCCATCAAGGCCGCGCGTGCCTGGGCCTACAAGGTCAAGGGCATTGCCCAGGACCAGTGCCTTGTTCTGACTGCAGAGCACAACTACCACGGAAGATCGCTCAGTCTCCTCTCGGCTTCAAATGATGCCGGTTACCGCAAGAGTATGTTTCCATTCCCTCTGGCAAGAGCTCCCATGTTGGACCAGAGTAGCGATCAGCAACTGACACGACCTGCACAGACTGCGGCCCATGGATGCCGAATGTTGGCCCGTACTGCACTGGCGCTGTCATCCGGTTCGGGGTCGTCGAGGACCTGGAGAAGGCATTCAAAACACACGGTGACAGGATCGCCGCCTACATTGTCGAGCCCGTGCAGGGTCATGCTGGCTGCATTGCCGCGTCTGACGAGTACCTTGTCGCCGTGCGCGACTTGTGTAACAAGTATAGGATTCTCTTTATCGCGGACGAGATACAAGGCGGTCTTGGTCGAGCCGGATCGCTATTTTCGTACCAATCCTCAGGTGTCAAGCCTGACATGGTGGTCCTGGGCAAGTCCTTGTCCGGTGGTCTTTACCCGGTGTCTGGAATAATTGGGACGGAAGACGCCATGAGCGGGCTTGAGGCAGGCCAGTACGGCTCAACATTCTCGGGCAACCCCATTGGCAGTGCTGTTGCGCTTGCTGCGCTGGACGTCATTGTCGACGAAGACCTACCTGGCCGATCTCGCGACCTCGGAGCCAAGTTTGCGGCACGTCTTGAAGCCATAAAGTCACCGTATTTTGACAAGATCACAGGCAAAGGCTTGTTCAGGAGCATGTACATCCACGAGACTCATCCTGAGGGCCGTGTCACGGGTGCTCGGCTGGCCGCTCTTTGCCTTGAGAGAGGGT
The DNA here is from genome assembly GCA_020746835.1 of Stachybotrys elegans. Classification (NCBI taxonomy): domain Eukaryota; kingdom Fungi; phylum Ascomycota; class Sordariomycetes; order Hypocreales; family Stachybotryaceae; genus Stachybotrys; species Stachybotrys elegans. Next base: position 138,303 of record JAGPNK010000027.1, on the reverse strand, counting down.
TGCTTCTCAATTCAGCTGGAAGGAGGCTGCGCATTTGCCCTGCCTTGGTCATCGATGAGGCGATCATGCTGGAGGGTGTGGACATTATCGAGCGCGCACTGAATGATCTATCTGATATGGAGCTTCCGTAGATGTCAAGAGATATAGTACCGGTTCATTCCAGCCCGGCTAGGCCAGCAATTGGAGGTCTTCTTCACACAGCATCGTGATCGAGGATACGAAAAAGCAGCGGTGAGAAGACGTCAACTTTCTTGCCAATTGTCTGCGGACTGCATTATTTAACAACGTTCATGGGGTAAAATATTCACCCACCAAAAGCCACTGTAGGTCGACAATTGTTAAAAGATGATGTTAGAACGATTACAACAAGTGATTAGCAATAGCTCATGACACAAGGGTCTGGCTTGAGTCGGTCTAGAGATCCGATGGGCCGACCTTCGCCGACACGCCAGTTTGCGGCAAGGATGAGTCCCCGCTGCATAGCCGAGACGGCTGCCCCAAATAGGTACTGTGGAGCATGACATGTCGGCTTCGGTGTATGCGGAGTAGGAGAGGTTGTGTTCATGGATAGGGTTGACTGGTCAATAAGTAGAGCAACGGTGCGTTCAAAAGCTATCGACCCGGCATTGTCTACGATTCACACCATGAGGATGAAAAGTAAATCGACCTCTGAGCATTCTGCCGGAAAACCGCCAAACATGATTGTCAATGGAAGCAACACTCTGCAGCCGGAGGAGTCGGCGCCTGAAGGAGTTGTGTCGCGGCAAAATGATGGGTACGACAAGATGCCTCGGAATAAGCGGCGGCTCATCGTATTCCTTGTCTCATGGTGCGGCCTCCTGTCGCCTCTCTCAAGTACGGCAGTCCTCTCAGCTATCCCGGAGGTGACTGAGACATACAATACCACGGCAAGCATGGTTGGCGTCTCCAATGCTCTGTACTTGGTCTTCATGGGGCTGAGTCCGTTATTCTGGGGTCCTTTGAACCGCGTCTATGGACGCCGCTGGGTACGTGATTCGCCTCAACTGTTGGAGGCAGGACTGAAGAATACATAGACAAGTATCACAACTTCGACACTGTTCACACTATCCTCGATTGCGACGGCCTTGGGGCCCAATTTTGCCAGTTTCTTTGCCTTTCGAATATTCATGGCCTTCACCGGCACCTCATTTTTGGTCACAGGCCCTGCCGTCATCGGCGACTTGTACCACCCGGTTGAGTGCAGGCAGCCTTGGCGGGGTTAGGAGTGGTTGGGGTTTTGTTTTTTCTCCCCGAAACCCTGGGAAAGCCTGAGGTGCAGAATCTCAAGGGCTTGCCAAAGGGGCAACAGGTGAAGGCAATATGGAGCATGAGCAACCCTGTCCGTGTCCTCGAGATGGCCGTCCATCCCAACCTGACCATCGCGGCCGTGGCTAACGGAGCCAACGTCTGGAACATGTACGGCATGCTGACGCCGATCCGCTATGTCCTCAATCCTCGATTCGGCCTGACGTCCCCGACTCAGTCCGGGCTTTTCTTCCTAGCCCCCGGCCTTGGTTACCTCGTCGGCACGCTCTTTGGCGGCCGATGGTCCGACTACACCACCAAGAAGTGGATCGAGAAGCGACATGGCACTCGGATACCCGAGGATCGGTTGCGTTCGTGTCTCCCGTTCCTGGGTTTGGCGATGCCGGCGTCGACATTGGTATACGGATGGACCGTCCAGGAGCACGCTGGAGGAATCCCGGCCCCCGTTATTGCCATGTTCCTCGGAGGCGTTGCGCAGCTCTTTTGCAATCCGAGCATCAACACCTACTGTCTTGATGCGATGCCAGACAGGGGGGCCGAGTCTTTGGCCTGGAACTTTTTCGTCCGCTACATGTTCGGCGCCGTGGCGTCGGCGGTTGTCATACCCGCCATCACGGCAATAGGCGTCGGGTGGTTCAGTACTATATCTGCAATCCTCCTTGTAATCAGTGCGGTTCTTGTGTGGCTTGTAGTGAGAGGGTTAGGTACAAAGGGAGGCTTAGATTAGAACAGATGTGGGATTTCCCGTTCGTGTGCCCCAATGGGATGCAGACCAGCGACTTCGAGGAGGCCCCCTCTGACGATAAAGACAATATCAGATCAATAGATGAAATTAGAACAGATATGTGTGAGGCAGTTTATCCTTGCTACAATCGAGAATTTTGGTTCTTAGTCTGGAGTTAACCTCAAGAGTCGGGAGCTTTGAGTTAGGCAGAGTACTGCCAGATTCGCTATGGGACACTTTTTTTTTCTTTTTTTTTTTTTGGATCTTTTCCTTTATTTATTATTTATTATTATTATCTTTTTTTTTTCCTCGTCATTTTTAATTTTTAATCTGTGTGTGTGAGAGGCGGCTAGACAGGTATCGAGGGCTGCAGATTTGATAGCAAAAGATTGTCCGAGATGCCGTGTTATTTGCCAAGTTCCACCATGTTCTCCACGAGATGTTAGATGGCCCTATTGACTCCAAAGAGAGCCCTGCCTTTGGAAGACAAAAGCCCTGTGCGCATCAAGAAAAAGTGCAGTGAGGAGGAAGTGCATGAGAGCGTAGCGGCCGAAGTGTGTGCCATTCGCCGGTTTGTCAAGGGTAGGTGGGATGAATTGGGAGATAAGAAACAGGCCCATATATAACAAAATAAATCTGCCGCAATCCAATAACGTCACAGGCTCACACCTGGGATGGTGCAATGGTACAACATGGTGGGCTGTTGCAATGGTAGCAAGTAGACCTCCTACTGCAAAATTAAAGCCGCACTGGAATCAAAGTCTAAGGTTGTGGGTTCGAGTCCCACGTCCATCGACCATGGTGCAGTACCAATTTTTTGCCATTACCTCTGATGGGGCATTTTTCTTTTTTCTTGTTTTTTTCCACCCAGAAAGTGATTGCAGGAAGCCCCATCCTCATTTGACCATGTCAGATACGTGCGCAGCCAGGGCCACAACAACGGCGGCGCATCATTCATTACGATGCCAATCGATCCCCTTGGCCATCGCTGGCGCAGTCAAGGTGTGACGCAGGATGAGAAGCAGATCTTGCAGTTCATCGCCCATGGCGTTGACGCTCTCTTGCGCCGAGAAACCGATCCTGATTGGCACCAGCGTCTTTACGAGACTTGCGGCCTTTCTCCAGCAGAGCGGCGCAGCTCGTCACGCAGAGCAGAGCTGTTCCAGGTAGTCAGTTCTTGCACCTGGTCTGCATGGAGAGGCTGTCGCTGACTGTGTAGGCACTTCAAGAGCTCCAAGTCAAGGCCAATGACCCCACCGCCAATGGGATACACCAAGTCTTGGACGCCGAGTTTCAGGTCCTCCTGTCTGACTCCATTGTGCCTGCAGCCGTTAGACGCCAGTTGTCGATGCTAGCTGAAAAGCAGGATCAGGCTACATCACCACCGTGGGACGTCTGGTGCTATCTCCCCAACCAAGATGTCCTGGAACGGGATTGGTGGGGTGTACAAAATACCCTCACCCCTCTGACGTATCCGGCGACAAGAGACGAAACCAGGAGCATTGAGTTTGGAGAAATCCCTCTGGAGGGCTGTTGGCGGTGGGTGGGCCAGGGTACTTGCGACAATACGAATCGCCTTCTCGATTCATACGTCGACTTGGGCCCCGAGGCCAATCCCATGCAATATCGTCTCCTCCCTTCACAAGTCGAGGTCAGAGACGACGGCTCAGTCAAGATTGCAAGCTATATAAACGGTCTGCATTACAGAGTCTTGCCCATGTACAAAGTTCTCGAAGATTTGCTTCAGCTTGTTATACCATTGTGGGATCGCGCTGTCGGGAGCATTGGTGACTCAAGAAGAATCACCTTGGACGAGGCTTTCATTCAGGACTATGTGAAGAAGTTGCGCACCGATGGCTCTGATCGACCCCAGCCAGCCGTAAATGCACCAGCAAGACCTCAAGGCAAGACGGGTATGGTGAGAGGAAAGACTTCGTTGCAAATTATTTTTCAGATGGAGACCTTTGCTGCAGACACCATATTTCCGGAGTCCGTCAGGAAACAAGCCTTCGGTGTCAATTACAGCAGAGGAAACTGGATACACCCTGGGCCTTTTGGCGAAAAAGTCGTTGCGGTATGCTTGTACTGTTATAGTATGGGGGAAGACGAGGAGGACTTCCGCCTCGAACTCATTCAAGACACATCCCTCGACCTCTTTGGGAAGTTTATGGAGGCCGCCATGGACTCCGATACAGCCTGTCAAGCGTACAACGACCTGTTTGAGGGTTTTCAAGACACGACCCAAGACGAATCGAGCGACGATGAATTGGATGACACCAACGACCCTGTCAGACCTTGTCCTCTGAACTTGTTAGGGAGCATCCGTATGCGTCCAGGTCGCTTGGTAGTGTTCCCTGCTACCGCGGACTACAGAATCAAGCTTCCCGACGAATTTCTCCAACTTGGACTGCTGAGCATGTGGCTCATCGACCCACAGCGGCCGAGCAATCTTAGCACGGCCAACGTGCCTCCCCAGTCGCGCGACTATTGGCTTGCGCATGTCCGGGACATTCCGTGGTTCCAGCGGCTTCCGGAAGAACTCTGGGGTTGCATCTGTGATGAGATAGACCATCTGCGGGCGGTGGATCAGCTCAAACAAGCCAAGGTGGAAGAGTATCACAGTGACGAGCCTTACCCCCTTTCTCGCAAGGCCGCTCACAGAAAATGGGAGGATGCAACGTCGAACGCTCTCCGTTTGCAGATTGATTTGGAAACAGCAGTGCGAGATGCCGAATACGAGGGCGGGAGGCGGCGCAGAGGGCGTTGGATGTAGTTAAATCATGGGCATTGCCATGCATTTTGTCCACACAACACCGTCAGACATCTACCTCAACACCCATTTGACCTCTCCAATCATGCCGAGCTAAGGTAATCGTGAAGGAGCATGCACAGCCCGCATCAAGGTGAAATGCTTTCTTACCTGTTATCGTCCACCTTTTGCCTTACAGGCAGTCCTTGATATTTGAGGCTGTTTCGTAAAGATGGAGAAATAGGTGGGGCTGTGTGCCAAGCAATGGACTTCATTCTCGATGAAAAGCCATTTTCCTTGTATCATCAACCCGAAATGGCCTTCAACCGAGTTCTCGAACGCTTTGTCTAGCTAGCTAGCCAACGCAACCATGATTTGAGTTGTGTGTGGCTGCTGTGAATTGATCCCCTGCCTCACGCTGCCGATCTCGAGCCAGGACAGTCGACGGGGTAATAATCTCCGCTCGTTGTGGAGTTGATGGGTGCTGGTAATTATTCCGAGGCGCGCTTGTGGCTGTGTACCAAGGAACCACACTGTTCCTTGTGCTCTTACCCGGAGATTGGTGGAAGCGCCATGACATGCGGAGCTGCGTGACCATACGGCCCGGTGCTAAGAGGACAGGAGATAATAACAGGAAAGGGGGGGGGGGGGATTTAAAGAGTTGGTGTGCAGCATCGACAGATCGACCTGCCGCTTCACCGTCTCGGGACCTGGCAGAGTCAATCATCGACCAAAGTAGGCGTGAACCAAGATGATCTCGATTCGCAAACTTCTCGTCGGCAGTGTGCTTGCCGTCGCCGCCGCTGCCTCGATCGTCTCTAGGCAGTATGTTGGTCCTGGTCGGGTTACGGGCGACACATTCATCCACGACCCAACCGTCATCAAGACGCCCAGCGGCACGTACCTGGCTGCCTACACAGGAGACAACGTACAGCTCAAGACGTCCACTGACCGAACCGCTTGGCGTGATGCCGGCCCCGTCTTCCCCAATGGTGCCCCGTGGACCACAACTTACACGGGAGGCGCAAGAAACCTCTGGGCGCCGGATCTATCCTACCAAAACGGACAGTACTATCTGTACTACTCTGCATCGACATTCGGATCATCCCGCTCGGCCATCTTTCTCGCCACCAGCCGCACGGGCGCTTCGGGCTCCTGGACCAACCAAGGGCTTGTGATCGAGTCGACAACCTCCAGCAACTTCAATGCCATCGACCCCAACCTCATCATCGATGCGCAGGGACGTTGGTGGCTGTCTTTCGGCTCCTTCTGGTCCGGCATCAAGATGATTGCTATCAACCCTAGCACCGGCAAGCGTGCCGACTCCAACATCATCTCAATTGCTGCCCGCCCCAACAACGGCGGCGCTCTCGAAGCGCCTTACATTGTTCGCCGTGGCAACTACTACTACCTCTGGGTGTCTTTTGACAGGTGCTGCCAGGGTGCCGCAAGCACGTACCGTCTTATGGTGGGAAGATCTACTAGTGTGACTGGGCCCTATGTCGATCGCAGCGGCAGGTCGATGATGGATGGCGGAGGAACGCAGATGCTCGCAAGTCACGGCTCCGTCCACGGACCGGGGCACAACTCCATCTTTGCCGACAGTGACGCTGACGTTCTGGTGTATCACTATTACAACGACGCTGGAACTGCTCAGCTGGGCATCAACCTCGTTCGTTACGAGAACGGCTGGCCTGTTATTTACTAGTTCCGGCTTATCTATCACGTTGAAGCAATACACCGATTTCTGAATCGTAAACAGACAATTTTCGTTGTACAAGAGGAAACATCATTCAACGTCTGGCCATCATTCAGTTTCAGAGGAGGATGGTTCATGGCTACTAGGAGTGTGGGCGCTGTATGTAGCCTGTATTCAAAATAGTTGCCTCTTCCACTGCTCTTTTTCTGTTTAGACTTGAAGCTGTACGAAAATATTGAGCCGCTTCTACATGCCCTAGCCACTGACGACTCACTACGCCGGGGACTGTATGCGTTTGTGAACCAAAATAGAATTGCCATTAGGCGGGAACGTCGTAAATGCGGTCCATGGTACATGTGGCCATGAACCAGTCGTCGCCCTTTCGCTTGTAGATCTCGTGGTAGTGGCCCCCGCCACTTCCGGTGACACCCTGTGTCGAGTCGGCCCCCTTTGCCAGGGCTGAATGGTAGACGACGGGAAAGATACCCTCCACCTCATCGGGGCTTATGTACGTAAACTCCCCAGGCCCAATAAGGTGCATGGTCTGCAGGGTCTGGAATGCCATGGAGAAGAAGCCAGTGAACTCAGCGGTCGAGTTCCACTGGTATGTAAAGCCGTGGTCTACAATAAGCACACCATGGTCGGTATAACGGTAGGTACACTCAGGCAAAGCGACCTGAGAAAACTTGTCCCACTGATGCGTGTCTGCAAAACGACAGTACTGCAGCTTCTTGGTTGTGATGATTTGGGCAATCTCGGGGGGACGGGGGCCATTGCGTGGGACGGCAGTTTGGAATCGTTCCAGTAGGGCGCTCAATGGATAGAGGATAAGACGAAGCTGTTGATTGGATGCTTGCTGTCTCGTGATAAATGGCGGAGTTTTCAGGGTTCATGTGCTTGAATGGACGAGCGCAGGGATGAAGCAAGTTGGCGGGGAGGCATAACAATCCTCAGATTGGATTCCGTGTAAATATTTGAAGAGCTTGAATAAGACAAAATTCTGCTCACATTGGTCGAGGTATGTGAAATAAGAGTTCAATAATCGCGCAATCTCATTCTCTTTGTGCAAAGCAAGTGAACCGGCTATATTGCCATATTTATCTTCGTTGCTGGGGTTAAAGGTCGTAAGCTGGTTTGTCTTGGTATTGCTGGGCGGCTTACTCCCCTCATGCCCAGACAGGTCAGAAACTCGTGTTGGAGGGTAAGCAACATGCACTGAGCCAAGACACCATTCCGGACAGTTATCGACGATCAGTTGTGGATAGAGATGTTGGATTCGCATGGCCAATCACGTCTGATTCTCGGCTAGAAGTAGAAAGACAGGAGGAGTTGTCCAACCCATACTTTACCTAGGCGCTATCCTGTGTACCGGCTAAGAAGAAGCTTGTTTCACCAAAGACTCCGTCGATGTACACGTAGATGTCATCGGAAATTTACCTTTGGGCATGCAGAGTGGTTTCACATGGCCAGTCCAACCTACAGCCTCAAGCTCTCTCCTCTGTCACACAGAAATACTCAGCACACGCCACTCCGGCAGGATTATGGAGATCAATAGATACGCCTGAAAGCTTTCATGGTTCAAGCTTTATGGTCCTGGCTTTCCCTACTCAAGCTTTCTTGGCTTCTTGGCGCATTCTACTCTATTAAGAACTATCGAGGCCTTTGATCATTTGGTCTTGCCAAAGCTGTAAACGAGGGAGATTTCCTCCCTGCCCCACTGACTTCTCTCTGACGGTTATACAAATAATACACAAATACAAACACTATGAATAGCGAGATAAATTCACCAGCAACTGCGATGCGTCAGCTTTGAGATCAACCAGCTTGCATCTCAGATACATACCTATGCGCCAATAGAACCATGTTCCAGGTAACCGCAGCTCTCCCTCCTCGTTTGTTGGAAAGTCCAAGACATTGACGGCAAAAAGGCTTGTCAAAAATGACAATGGAGTCTATAAATTTATTAGACCAGAGAACTGGACACGCCTCTTCCATTCACTTACGAAAATGACCGTCACAATGGTAAAGGGGAGAATGATTAGATTCATGACGCGGGATGCCTCGGCTTCTTTCAAGGATGCCTGGGCTTGCATGGCCTGGATGATATTGCTGAGCTGTTGCACCGAGATTAGCGATGTGAAAAGAAAAGGCCGGGCTACTTTAAAAATGCTTACGCCTTGCAGGGTTGCTGATGCGTCTTCGTCCATCTCCTTGACTCGCGCAATCATTGCCTGCAGTCCGCAGTCTCGAATGAAGGTCTCCCCCAGCGCTTTCGCCGTGCCTGTCTCCTCTTTCAAGCGGTAGCGATGATGGGGTGGCCAGAAGATTTCTGCAAAGTCCATGACAACTTTTAGCTGAGTCTCAAGCACTTGCTTGATCAGACGAAGCTCATCGCGAATGTCCTTGACTTTGTAGATTGACTCTGCGGCTTCTTGGATGGACAGGTTGACCATGGCTGGACTCCATATGCCTTGACCAAACTGCTGGAAGAATTTTGCTTCTTGATACATCTGATAGAGCTTAGCAAGCATCCCATGGTACGGACAAAGACATACCTCGGCTGCGATTTCCCTGTCAAAGACGTCAAGTATGTGTTCACCCAATCCAGCCCACTTGAACTCGTCGAGAAAAGTGACTGTATCGTAGACGATCCTCTTTATAAGGTCTTCTGGCGTCTGCAAAATATCCAATTTACCTTGCCTTATGGTTTCGAGCAGTGTATCAGCTGTCATTCCATTTTGTCGAGAGGGAATGGCTGTCAATATGGTATCTAGTCGTGTTAGAGGGGACAGTGCAAAGGAAAGGGGTACATACTGTTGTCCAGCTTCCACAGCCATACCTGACGAACCATGAGCCACTTGGGAGACGGATCTTGACGAATTCTTTCGGCGTTGGGGGCACTGGCTCCTCGTCTGCCAGCCCGCTCTTGTTTAATGGGGTCAACCACGTCGGCCTGCGCTACGGGTGGCGTCGATTGCTGGTACTGTTGCTGCTCTTCACGTGGATGAAGACCAAAGAACCTCAGGGCCCTTTCCCACCACTCGAGAGTCTCAGAGGCCTGTTTGATCTCCGCTGAGTCCGATTGACTGATATGAGACTGGCTCATTTGGCTTTCATGCCGCTTCCAGCTGGGCCGCTCCCGCTTTTGCTGTGTTTGGAGCTCCTGCAGTTGTTCCTCCTGTCGACTGCGGTTATCGTCGTCTGCTTTTCGGTTGTCGCTTCTTCTTTTAGACCAGCGGTATATGACTTGGTTCTCGGTGCTATGGAGATCTGTCATGGGATCGGTGTTGCTGTCATCGCTGATATTGTACGATGTCTGATCAAGTGTTTGAGCAACTTGAACACCGTGCATGCCAGTAAAAGGATAATACGCCTGGTTAAGCTTCTTAATCCTTTCGCATTGTGTCGTTAGTTGATCAAGCCCGGATTTTACCTGATCCTCTGTCTCGATATCGATATAGGGAATCTGCAGCACTGTTAAAAAGGTCCCCTATGAGTATAAGCGACATACAACGAGAGATAGCATTTCGGATTTATTGAAAGCATCCGTATTGCTCCAGGTTCTGGCCGAGAACGGCTTGGTACTGTCGTTGTTGACGCCCTCGTCCTTGACGGGCCTTGCAGACCGAGATTGGATTGATGCTGGATATTATCAGCACAGCATTTACGTGAATATGACTCGCACCGACCTGGAGACTTTGAGCGCCTTCTCTCTTGTTCTTTTCTTTTCTGAGAGGCTCGACCGGCGTCCCGGGTTTTGCCAACCTGTTCAATGTTAACAAGCGTTGACTAGAGGACCTCTAACATACGTGAACGTGCGGAATTCTGATTCTGGCGTATGAAGTATTCGTTTCATGGACTTGTATACTCCTTTCGAAGAATTGCCACTTCCAACCATCAACTTCGTTTGTATCAGGTCGCCTGGCATTGTTGATGATGAAGTCCTGTCAAGGTTCAGTCTCCAACTTTTCACCGAGATGAGCATTAATCACCTTCATCCATGTCATCTGCAGGAGCTGTTAGTATCGCTTATGATACCCGGGCTTGTACTTACATTGTTGGCTGGGAAGTTGATCCATCTCCAGCCGCCGCGCTGAATTGACTTGGCAAGGTCATTCTCCTTCAAGAATATCCCCAAGCCGCCCTGGGGTTGGACAGGACGGAGTCCAACCATCACTTCCTGTTCTTGCTCCTGGAGCTCTTCCTGCAAGCAATCGCGAACTTTGTTTACGAACTTTGCTTGGCAATCCGCGAGAAACCCCTGCCCGCCGACCACTGAATCTAGATACCATGGGTTGTCATCGCCGTTGGGATAGAGAACCTGGGCAACTTTGAGATCTGTCCGAACCCATGACATTGCACTACTGCCATCTGGCTTCTTATCCCACCCGGCCCATTGATGTCTAAAGTACACCGGAAATTCCGCGCACAAGCTTCTTGTTTCGTCGGTGATTGGGTTGATGTGCTGCGGGACGTTTCCGACTCTCCTGCGGGCCGCCGAAGTCTTCTTGAGCCTTGAAAACTCCCTAGCAGCAAACTCGTGGTCAGCCTTGGATGGCGGGCTTCGGTTTTCATAAAACAGGTCCTGGGGCGTTTTCCAGTCGAGGTTTCGGCTGTCCAGATCGGCGCCGCATTCCAGCAACATATGGATGAGTTCGTGATCCCCTACTCTACATGCATCATGCAAGGGAGAGTCACCTGCCGAGTTGTCAGTAATGCGTTTCCCTTTCCCCTTGAATATTGGCATAGAAGTCCCTGAACACACCATACTCGTCTTTCGTATTTACTTCTGCGCCCTCATCAAGAAGTTGCTTCACACACAAAGTCGTCTCGGGCCCGAGAACACCGTTGATGGCGGTGTGGAGAGGTGTTCGGAAGGCCAGGTTGAGTGCGTCAATATTCGAACCACGCTGTATCAGCTCATGCAAGATGTTAAGATTGACAGAGTCATTCTCATCGTTGCTCTCGCTCTCTACCTCCTTCTTGGCCTTGCGCACTGGTAAACTATCACAGTTCATCATCGCCCGATGCAGCGGTGTATTGCCCAGCAGGTCGCCCATGTTGATGTATTGTGACGGTGATACATAAGGGCACCGCAACATTCGTTTCACAACCTGCAAATCCTTTCTGAGAACGGCCTCAAATAGCGCCGTACGTCTGTCTGGACCGTATGTGCCGGTAAGAGAAATGGACGGTTGTCGAAGAAGGTAATTGACGTCGTTTCGCAGCCCACGGCATATGGCGACAAAGAGGATTGAGTATTCGCCCATCTGGTACTCGATCTCGTCCCCAATCCTTTTTACCTCTTCTTTACTGAGGTGTCGAGCTGAGTTGAGGATATCATCTTTGACAACGGCGTGGTGTTCAAACACCCTCTCCAAGTCCCCATCTGCGCCGTAAGTCACAGACCGCCAGACGGCATCCTGTGCAGAAGCCTCAGCAGGAGACATGACGCGTGAGGCTGTGGCATGGTGCTCCTGTTCAGGTTCGGTGGACTTATTGAAGAAAAGCCGCATATTCGACAACACTCAGAAGCTTGGTTGACCCGCGAGCCTCAATTGAAAAGGGATGAGAGTTCACAAGAAATGTCAGCCTCGAAATTTCGTGCCATACGGCACGGCTCGTGGTGGAGCATGATACCCATGCAAAGTTATGTAACAGTCAGCCCCTGATCGTTTTATTGATCCTCTTGGCTTGGCAATATGACTTCCCCGCACGTGCCTCTGTGCCCGAGGCTTATCATGTGGACCAAGAGTGGGATGGCTGTAAGAAACCTTCCAGTTGTACGTATGGGATGCTGGGCATGGTGTGTGGTATTTGGCCGAGCTTGTTCTTTAGGATGGGAACTTCACACAATGTTTCACGACACAATAGCATAAACTATGACATTACTCCACTCATCTTGCCCAGTGCCAACTACTCATTTGATATCATCTGTACGGCCATAGGGCTCCTAGAATCACTACTCTCTATCGTATTGGACGGGATCAAATTCCCATATGAGACTCATGAGCATATTGGCTTTTTCTGGCGCTGGCAGGGGGTTCCAAAGTGAACGGAAAGCGCTATAATGCACATTCGACTACACTAATTCTATATACTCAAGTGAACCTTGGTCTATACGGGACCAAACCTGGCCAGAAACCGTCGCGGGTATGTATGACGGCCCGACCACTTGATACTGGTCCTTTCCCTGGCATTTACGAAGAATCATAGGAAGCGAGACTCCTGGAATGATTGCAACTGCATCTCCCTCCAGGGCGTCGCACGGCGCAATGCCAATGGTATTAAGCATTGGCCCGCGACATTGAACGAAAGACATGCGGTTCTCTGCTAGGAGTCTGGCAATAGACAAGTAAACTTGCCAGATACCACGATATTGACGCGTGGCCGATGACTGCAGACGTTGAAGAGTCCATTCAGCCCCCTCTGTAGCTCCCTTTCCCATCAAGTCCAACAGCCAGCCATTGAATGTATTGCTGAAATCGGGCCCATTCTTATCCAAACTTACGATCCTTGTCATAGCATTGTCAAGCTCTATACGGTCGACTCCTTGCATCAAGTTAATATAGTGGCCAACCAGTATTAACAGTTGTGCTTCTGTTTCTCCTGGCAAGTTCATCTCAATGGGTCCTGATGAAAAGGTGACGTGCGCGACAACACAGCCACGAACTTTGAGCACCGGTTGACTGACTGTGCCAGGCCCATGATTCCCGAATTCGATATGATATTGTGGCTTGGAACCTGGAGTGGCACCAGACCGTCTTTTGTACGGTAGTGTAGATCGGGGAAGTGTCCTCAACACGTAGCTGGTCGATGTGTTTCCTATATCGACCAAGGTGTTGAACCATGCATCGGTGCAACAGCGCCAGTCAACAACCCAAGAAGACGTCGATCTCATTTGCTTCCCATGCCCGGAGAAGAGCAACACATCAAGTGATTGTGTGTACTGTGCGCAATGGTCGAAAAGGAACCTATAAACGACTTCAATGGGTGCATCCAGAGGTGCGATGGCGTTGGAATCGTAGTGTCGAAAGCAAAGGGCACCAAAGTACTTGTCCTGAGGGTTCGTTGCTTTCCGCCGCTGTAGCTCTTTCAAGAATACTTCCGTGGATGTGTGCGGGTTGAGAAGCGGAACTGCCATGCGGAACAGAAATGAAACCATTATCGCCATGTTGGGAGCCAGCAGTGCAATGCCAATGACTATCAGAGGAGCTGCTTGCTCTGCAACACTTGTCCGAGTGAACCCGGCGACTATGAGCGCAGCGGGGACAGCTAGACCGAGAACCAAAAGCCCAATGAATATGCGATAGCTCATCTCGATACACTTTCGATACTGGAGAAGGCGGCTTGTCATGTCGCTGCTATCTGCTCCACGGTGATTACGCCAAAGCGTCGACAGCAGCCACCACTCCCAAAAGGGCACAGGGAAGGTCAAGGCTAAGACCTTGGTGCCCATAAAGGTCATGTACTCCAAGCTATGAATCATGGCGTTCCACGATACCGACTTGTCGCCGCACACCACCAGTAAATTGGTAGACATTACGGCTTCTTGCAAAGTCCAGACGCGCTCGATCCAACGTGCACTAAAGATGGCTCCAAGCCCGGCATAGTGAGGTCTTATGTGCACAGAAACCTGCCGAGTATAGAAGTACAGCGCATGACGAAATGCCGTCGAAGTGCCAGTTGGGATTGTGGCGCAGCCAGACTTTCGCTTTTCGAAAGGGAGAGCGGCTTGGGCGAGAAATTCCATTGCTGCATCAGTGTTTTTGTTACCCCTTCCCAACCAAGCATAGGTCACGCTGGCGCGAGAGTAAATCTTGGTCATGAGCGGGATCTGACGAGCTTTCTCGTCGTCGTCTGATTGATTGATGCACACGGCATCGATCCAGATAGTGAGGGGTCCCGATTTGGTGAGGTGATACATGGCGCTCCAGCAATTTCTCGTAACCTCAATCTCGCATCCACTGCAGTGCAGAACATCTTTAGGGCTCGAGTAGTCTCCCCAGACGTAGGAGAGCGCGGTGAATGATGTTTCGTCTTCCAGGTCTATCACTCGAAGCTGTCCGGTAATTCTGGGACGACCCCGTGAGACTGGAGCTTGGAACAGGTCGAGAACGCGGATCGAGCTGACAGAAGTGAGAGGCAGACTCTTGTAATAGCCAAGTAAGCGGTGATTGGAAACTGACGACTGCTGTGGCTGCATTTCTGCAAGTTCGATATCGCACCTATCCATCATGTCACAAGCGGAGTACCCGAATTGTGCCAGTCTGAATGCTAGCTGGAGCTGTAATTGCAGAACACCAACCAAAGTAAACGCCAAACAGGTTCGTGATGCCCCTTAACCAGGGTCAGGCGGAACAACAGTTCTGCCGTACTATTGATAGTAATACGTCCCAGAATAGAATCACCCATAGAAGGAATCTGAAGCCCTGTCAAAAGTCTTGGCTCGTAGCCTTGGGCTGTAGGCCGTGGAATATCTGTCTTCCCGCCGTACAGGTGTTGATTCGAATACCACGACATGGTTAGAGCAATAGTCAAAAGACATATAATAAGCCGGAACATATTTCCAGCAATGATAGCTCTGGTTATGAATTTCTCCATGTCACCCCGCAGCCCAACTCTGGGGGTTTCTGAGTCGGACTCTGTGCCCCAGCTAGTATCTCTAGTATACCGTTGCTCCTTGTACATAATGTTTCTTGCCTGACATGCCCGTGTTGCCTATATGCGGCGATCGCGGGCCCGGCTCCCCAAAGGAGACACAGCGATGTCCCGAGCTACCGGAAAGGGTAAGTGGCTGTCCGAGTTCATCACACCGAGGACTCTTGGTGCCTACGGAAGATTATTTCTACATAAACCGTATTGTTTTGTGGATCGTGATTGGGTTAGAGGGTAGATAAATATTCCCGTCGGGATCCGCAGTTAATTGTCGGTGAATTCCTTGTGAAGCGGAATAATAGACCGCACGGCAGTTGCTGTCTTGTTTGCCTGTGCTTGAGTATAATGGTAGTATAAATATTCGGCAATACTCGTGTGAGCGGTCTTATTGGCAGCTGTCACTCTCATCCTTCCACGGCTCTAGACATTATACCCATGCTGTTCAAATCTCTCCTTGTCGGGCTTGTCAGCCTGGCCGACATTTCTCTTGCTGCACTCAGCTCGGGATGCGGTAGAGCCCCAACTATTACGTCAGGGGTTAAGACCATCAACGTTGGTGGAGCTCAACGCCAGTTTACCATTCGTGTCCCGCTCAACTACCAGAACAACAGAGGGTATAGAGTGGTCTATGGCTTCCACTGGAATGGAGGCAGAATGGACCAGGTTTCAGAGGGTGGCGATGGCGGCTCTCGAGGCTGGAGATACTATGGTATGGAAGTCCTGGCCCAAGAGTCGGCCATCTTCATTGCGCCTCAGGGTCTCAACGGCGGTTGGGCCAACGGAGGCGGTTCTGACCTCCAGTTTGTTGATGCAATGAATCGATACATTGACGAGGGTCTTTGCGTTGAGACCACGCAGAGGTTTGCCATCGGCTTTTCGTATGGTGGTGCCATGTCCTATGCGATTGCCTGTGACAGACCCAACGACTTCCGAGGTGTTGCTGTCATCGCTGGAGGTGTCTTGTCAGGCTGCAGTGGCGGCAACAGCCCAGTCGCCTACTTTGGCATCCACGGTATCCGGGACGGGACGCTTAATATCTCTGGTGGCCGCTCCATGCGAGACCGCTTCATTCGCAACAATGGCTGCTCGTCAATGTCCGGCGCTCGGGAGCCAGCATCCGGAAGCAGGACACACATCTCGACGGACGCCACGGGCTGCAGGTCTGGTTATCCAGTCCGATGGGCAGCCCACGATGGTGGTCATATTCAAGCAGCCGCTGATGCCCCCGCTCCCGAAGAGAATGGACAGGCATCTTGGGTAGGCCCCGAGGTTTGGGCATTTTGGAACAGCATAACCTCTCCAGGCACGCCAGTCTCCTCAACCAGCCGGGCGCCGCAGCCTACATCTACTGGAAATCCAGGAAATTGTTCTCCCTTGTATGGCCAGTGTGGTGGAAATGGATGGACAGGACCAACATGCTGCTCTCAGGGGACATGCAGGGCCAGCAACGAATGGTACTCGCAGTGTATACCTTAAGGCTATTATTGAGGTTGCTCTGGGCTTGATGATGAAATGAGAGTCCTTACTAGCCGATATTTGTTGAGCACAACGTATTTGTTATCCCAGCTGCATGAAGCTCCTGCGCAGTTCCATATACCACGTTTGTTATCGGAGCATGGCTGGGGTAGAGAAGAGGTGGGATATCATCGGTCGCCATCGTCATCAAAGATCTTGTTAGAACCGGCCTGAATACACGTTGAAAACAGATAGCACCGCGTTTCTTACTCCCCTCTTCGGCGAATTGCACTCGTGCCACGTACCAGCACGGGTCCGAGGTGAGACAAGGTGTCGAGATTGTGCCAATAGAAAGATGTCTGACATTGTGTTTATTCCTCATTCACCAAGCTGCACCACATACAGACACTCTATTGGATCAAGCGACCCGTTTCCCCTCACGCCCATCTTACGTGGCTCATGGTGTTGCGTTACAACGGCGGCATTCGGCTGCGGGGTATACGAACGAGGCCGCAGGCAATGAGGAAGCACCCCCTCGTTTTTAGCTGTACAGCGCGTGAAATAAGTTGCGACGCCCTTGCCGAATTCTTTCGCCCTTGACTTCCTCGTCATCAAGCGGCATCATGGTCTTATTCACTAAAACGGCAGAGGGGATAGATGAAGTCGATGTGATCATCGCAGGTGGTAAGGTCTTCCCCAGAACATATCGAATCTGCACCATACTAAGAGAATAATCGACCCGCAGGGGGCACCGCAGGATGTATCGTGGCTTCTAGGCTGGCTGAAGCCAGTCCGGATTTATCCATCCTGGTGCTCGAAGGCGGCGCGGATAATTCCAATATACCGACTGTGGTCAACCCGGCCCTCTATCTTGCCAACCTGGCACCAACGTCCACAACCGCCATATTTTACAAGAGCAACAAGGCGGAACAGCTAGCACAAAGAGAGGTCATTGTGCCATCGGGCGGCGTTCTTGGAGGCGGCTCCTCCATCAATTTCTTGCTGTATACCCGTGCACAGAAGGACGACTTTGACTCATGGAATGCTCCGGGCTGGTCATCCGACGAGCTGTTGCCGTTCCTGAATAAGGTTTTACTCTTCAACCCCGTAGGATGCTAGACCCTAACATGATCCAGCTCGAAACCTACCATGGCCCTGGAGATGAGCACAAGCACGGACACAATGGCCCTATTCACGTATCTGATGGACCAACTCGCGTCCTTGTATCGGAAAACGATTTCCTAGAGGCAGCCAAGAGAGTTGGTTATCCAGAAATCAGGGACTTGCAGAATCTTACCTCAAACAATGGCTTTCAGCGATGGCTTCGCTATATCTCCCCGGACGGCAAACGTCAGGACACTGCCCACACTTACCTTCACCCCAAGCTACAAGACAAGGAGAAGTACCCAAATCTCCACGTCGTTGTCCAGGCCAAGGTCCTTCGCGTGCTTATTGACGACGAGACCAAGCATGCGACTGGGGTCGAGTATATCGCGAACCCAGCCTTCCAGGCAATCGGCATCCCCCTGACCAAGCAGCCGAAAATGACGGTCCGGGCTAGAAGACTCGTGGTGGTTTCATGCGGAGCTTGCGGCACCCCACCGGTCCTCGAAAGGTCTGGCGTCGGGAATCCCGCAGTGCTGGGTCGTGCCGGCATTCCAGTCGTCGTTGACCTACCTGGCGTAGGACATGACTACCAGGATCACAACATCGTGATCTATGCGTACAGGACGAACCTCAAGCCGGATGAAACAATTGACGGCATCTTGAGTGGCCGTGACGACGTGGAGAATCTGATTGCAACTGGCAATAAGCTGATGGGATGGAACGCCGTTGACGTTGCAGGCAAAATCCGACCGACTGAGGACGAGGTCGACGCATATGGACCTGACTTCAGGGACGCCTGGGACCGAGACTTCAAACACGCCACAAATCGGCCGTTAATGCTCACAGGTCTCGCAAATGCGTATGCTTGCCCCGAGCTATACCCTGACCTCTGCTTGTGCTAATTGGAGCAGGTTCCTAGGAGATCAAGCTTCAGTACCTGCTGGACAGTATGCTTCGATTGCGACATACACAGCGTACCCATACTCGCGTGGCCATATGCACATCACTGGGCCAGAGCATGATGATCGCCTCGACTTTGATGTTGGGTACTTCTCCGATGCTCACGACATTGACCTCAAAAAACTGCACTGGGCCTACAAGAAGCAGCGCGAGATTATGCGCCGCACCAAGATGTATCGGGGAGAGTTGGCTGCATCACACCCACGTTTCCCCGAAGGGTCTAATGCTGCCTGTGTCGAGATTGATGAGGAGGTTGATGTTGCCAATGTCAAGGACATCAAATACTCGGCAGAAGACGATGCTGCTATAGAGGCGTGGCTGCGCGAGAACGTCGGCACGGCTTGGCACGCGCTCGGAACGGCCAAGATGGCGCCAAGGGAGCAAATGGGCGTTGTGAAGCCGAATCTAGATGTCCACGGGGTAACTGGGCTTAAGGTGGCAGATTTGAGTATTCCGCCTATGAATGTTGGTGCCAATACGAACAATACTGCACTGATGATTGGAGAGAAGGCTGCCGATATTATTATTCGCGAGCTTGGGCTGTAGCGATGGAAGGAGGGGGGTGGTACAGATCGATTCATTCCAGCATCTATTCAGCTCATTCATTTTGATCAAGTTATGTGAACCATCCGATGTTGTGACCTCCATGTGCTTGTCCCCTATCGTCCTCTGCCATCTTCGTGCCCCGGTCTAAGCATGTTTCGCCAGAATGATTGGCGGCAAAAATGAAAGAGTAAAGAGACAGATAACACAGGGGAAGTAGGCGAGATGAACCGAACTATACATCGAACAAGAATGGGGTAGGGGTCGTCGCAATTGATAGGGGACGCGATCGAGACCGCCCGTTGATCCGCTTATCAAAGCGACATCGTACCAGCCAACATAACGCCTGCATGCACGCGGCTGGATTGATGAAATAATACCCTCAGGGTAGACAATGATCCGAGATGATTGTTGCTCGTACGGAACACGGTTCCGATCTGCCAGACGAGGTTAGCACAGGTCCATTGATATGCGGGGTGGCTCGGCACGCGTATATATAGATTCAGCCACGTAGAGTCCTGACCACGATTCTCCTCCGTCACACACGTCTCTTCACTGCTCTCTGTTTTCATTCCTCTCGCTCCCCCATTCTCAGGCCTTCTGAGGATATCGAAAGACCATGTCTGTCACGGACAAGGTCATCGCCATCACCGGCGGCGCCAGCGGCATTGGCCTCGCCACCGCCAAGCTCGTTGCCGAGCGCGGGGGCATTGCCTGCATAGCAGACGTCGATGAGGCCGGACTTGAGAGCGCCAAGGCTTACTTCGAGGAGAAGGGCGCCAAGTTCTCCATCACGCTCCTGGACGTGAGAAACCGCAAGGACGTGGACGCCTGGACCGCCGGCATCGTTGAGCAGTTTGGGCGCCTCGACGGCGCGGCCAACATTGCGGGCGTCATTGCGCCTCATCGGCTGACCGGCCCTGTGGGCGACATCCTCGATGAGGAATGGGACAGGATCATTGGTATTAACCTTACCGGCTGCATGTACTGTCTCCGCTCGCAGCTGCGTGTCATTGTCGACGGAGGTTCCATTGTAAACATGGGATCCATCCACAGCATCAATGGTAAGCACAGCAATATTATTCTGTTATCTAGCCCATCCTGTGCCTGCGCTGACGGCGGAACGCTCAACACTCCACAGCCATGCCCAACTGTTCCATCTATGGCGCCAGCAAGCACGGTGTCCTTGGTCTGACGCGTGCCGCGGCCAAGGAGTATGGGCACCGCAACATTCGCGTCAACTCCGTCGCCCCGGGCGCCATCTACACCCCGATGATGGAGCGTGCCTTCAAGGAGATGAACCGCCCCGCCGACGCGCCATTTGATGAGCCCACTGCCATCAAGCGCCAGGGCAGGGCCGACGAGGTGGCCCAGGTGGTCCTTTTCCTGCTTGGCTCCGAGAGCTCCTTTGTGACGGGGTCGCTCTACTCTGTAGACGGTGGCTGGATGTCCAACGCCGGCTGAGATGTTGGTTGATTACCCGTCATGCTTGTCTATATGTGTTTCGCAGCTGGGTACTATTGATAGCTTTCCGGTGTCTGTGACTACCGTCTCGCACAAATTTTGAACCAATACAGTACACTGTTTCTTTTTTCCTCGAATCATTGTCACGGGAAGATCCCGGCTGTGAGCATGGCCATGTAGCCTGATGTTTCGGTTATGTGTGGTTGCAGGCGGGCGTGGAGGAGTCGCAACGGGCCTGGCCGGCTGCTCACGGAATGGCGGCCCGGTATTAGATGAACCCCATCCTACCCCTAATCCCCTCTTCTGGATGCGGGGTGAGTCTGCCTCCTCTTCCACTCCTCATTGCGGATGGGGAATCCAGAGATGGCTTGGGTTACCCACTTTGCATGGCCTGTTGCTCGTGAATGATAAGCGATCGGCTGAGCTTGATGCAGTTCCGGGCGACCTGCTCAAGTGACTCAAATGAAGATTGTTGGGAAACGATCCCTTCATATGCTTCATTCTTTACCTAATGTCCTCCGTGGTGGCCCTGAGGTAATGATCTTGAAGCCCGATGTGTGGTTCACAAATCAGCGCCACGGCTCGCATGCTGCTATCGGAACAAACAGCAATGTTGCGGGGGACTGAGGCTGTCTGGTACTCACAATGACTAAAAGGTATTATGGGCCTGAGGGGTATCGTACCTGAAAGAAGTTAAATGAGGTGGGCATCGGAAGCTCTATCCATGCCGTATTCAACGCATTCGAATGCACCTAGGCCCATCGTCGCCGCAGCCATAAGCTTCAAGCTTTTCTCAACATACTGCATTTTCTTACCAATTGCCATCTATTGATTTGGTATCATCTTAGTCGGCAGAAGGGGGCTCCTCAAAGTTGCTGGTCTGTATCCCATTGGAGCACACGAACAGGAATTCCCACATTTGTGTTGAGTAGATCATCAATGGGTTGCTGACGGTGAGTCAGGTTAGGAACAAAGCTACATGCCAATGTTAGCGGAGGATTCCTGCTCGCTGTTCGATGTGCTGTTGCCAGGCTATTCGATCATCAAACCACGACGTTCCAGACAAGACACTGTAGAAAAGCCGATGCATGATAGTATGTCAGTTTTATAATTAGCTAATGTAAATAGCTAAAGAAGCTTGTTCCGACATCGAAAAGAGCATTCCCAAATCCCTTAGTAACTGACAAAAGGTCCTCCTGATAATTTGAATCCATGAAGGTAAGATACCGTTGGCCAGGCCAGCTCACCGATGAAGAGCTTAGTGGTACCTGACAAAGACGCTGCCGAGGCCAGAGCATTGCTGACCGGCGCCAGACTTGATAACTTGTTAGCACAGCACGTATAGACAAGGCGTCGCAACCCTGACTCACCTTTCCTTGGGCGTTGTTGGCGCAGCAGACGGTGATGGCATTGCAGGTGCCGGTAAAGGAGTAGCAGTCGTAGGCGTTGATTCCTCCCTTGGAACCATACTCAGCAGAGCAGCAGTAGGTGCCAGAGTTGCTGCCGCACTGAATGCCCTGGTAGTTCTCCTGGTTGTGGTTCTTGTTGCCAGAGTAGTAGTTGTTGTTGTTGGTGTAAGAAGGGCGGTTGTAGCCGCGACCAGCCTCAGCCTCAGCCTCAGGGGCAGCGAAGGCGCCGATGGCAGCGAAGGAAAGGGCGACGATGGTGGTGAACTGCATTTTGATGGTGTTGGAGGAGCTTGGTTGAGCTGGTAGTTGTGATTGTTGGTTGTGGTTGTGTGATTGTGAGGTGAATGAATTGTTGAGTGATGATGAGATGAGAGAACGGATTAATCGAGAGGAAGAGACACTTATTTATACATTTTTTGCCCTCCAAATTGAACTTCATGTCTCCATCTACATGTAGGCCACGAGCCTTCCTCTAGCACCCAGACTTGGCATTTCCTAACCAGAGCAACATAGCAAGCCCGGTCCAGCCGATCGCCTAGCCAGCCTCACCCTTCTGACACGGCTATCGCCTCAAAGCAATAGTTCGTAGAGTGGCGCTTTTGGCACGGCGTAGCCGCTCGAGATCACCAGGGCAGATCCATACTGTCGGACTCGAGTCCGGGGTCGTAACGTCAGAGGCTCATCGCGCGCACGTGTGTTCTAGACCTACAGGCTGAGTACTATTGAGTGAGTTAGGCGTGCCCCCGCAAGGCTACCCGTGGACTTTGAGCTTCACTATTGCAGCAGCATTCCATTCCTTTGGGCTACGCTATGTGTTTGGGCAAGTCGATAATGGAAACGGGCTTATTTGTATCCACAAATTTTATCCAGATCTGTGGTGTCTAGAATCGAGATAGTCGATATGACTGGAATGGGGCGAATGTATACAGCCACTTATTAGCTCTAGAGCAATTTATGTCTAATAGATTCATTGGCTACGTGCCTGAGCCGAAACTCTAATTATCAGGGCTACAACGTTCAGCTACGCCTCGATCGAGCCCCCGGGAACAACCCTCTCCAGGCTCGACTGTGTCACTCGCCAAAGCCTTATCACGGCAACTTGACTGCGTCACTCGTTGAAGCCTTCTCATGGACCCTACGGCGGAAGCCATCTCTGTTCAAACGTTCAAGACCATGGGAGTATTATGATAGAAGCTCCTGACCAATTATAGTATATAGCTAGAAAACTTTAATATTGGCTATAGCTATGAGCTTTTCTTAACTGAATCTTCTAACCAATTGTTACCTATTGATCTAATATTGTTTTTATTATTAGAGGTGGTATTCTTGAAGTTGCTGGTCTGTATCCGACTGGAGCATACGAACAGGAAATCCCACATAACGTTCAACTAATGCTCTACCTCAGAGCCTGCGCACCGCTCTGTACGAGGGCTTTTGCGTAAAGCCAATGGAGCACTACCACAAGGTACGGCACGGGCAAGCTCCCATCAGTCACCTTGTCCTTGCCCTTCCATAGCCGAGTGCTCAGACTAAGCTCAACCTCTTGCTTTTCCAGATCAATCCTTGCCGCTGTGGTGATTAAACCGTCGACTTCTCTCAGGTTGGGATCCCTCGGCGACCCGCCCTCCCGCACTGTAATAACATTACTCGATCGCTCGATGACTTGGAACTGGTCGATAAATTCTGAGTTGAGCTCAAAGTCGCTGACGGCAATGCTGTTTTTGCTGAACACGAGATGGCTATTCTCTGACGTTCTGAACAGCCTTGTGAAGAGCACTCGCTGAGGTGCGAACGCTGCAGCCTCCTTGTAAGTTAAGGACTTCTTTAAGCTCCAAACGACTCACCCCATCCGCTCCAAACGCCCCGACAGAATTGCAGTGCCAGCGCGGCCTCGTCATAGCGTAGTTCTGGACGAACACGGGACAAAGGTACTCTTTTAACGCAGACATCCTCTAGCACGGGATTTTGGAAGGAGTTCAGTCGTGAGAGAGATGACGACTGCCATATGGCCTCGTGCTTGGGAATCGGTGTTATGATGGTGGAAGAAGATAGGAGCCAGGCGGTGCCAGCAACAGAACCAACGGCACCAGCTGCCACGGCTTTGCGGAAAGTGTGCATGTTGTACCTGAGCTGTGGTATCCAGCAATCGATATCGAAGAGTAAACGAAGACAAGAATTTCCAGACTCAGCTCCTGATTTTGTCCTCGAAGTTGAAGTTTGCTCTTTGATAACTTCCGATGACTAATCGGAAGTTGACGATTCTGAGGCAGCTAAATGGGGTTCACTAAACCAACAGGGAATAGTTCTTGGTGTTTTGGCTTGGCTCTCATAAAATTGTTCAGCGATTCCACTAGGACCGTCCAAGTGCCGCTGAATCAGCGTCACACTCATTTCTCTTCCTGCATGTGATGAATTTTCACTACCCGGGCAACTGGAGGCCCCCCTGATCAAGATGAAGTCCATCAGACCGAAGCGGCTGAAAAGTGGAAAGCCTCGCTCTTGTGACGCCTGCCACCAACGAAAGGTAAGCAGGAATCAACAGGACCACTTTTAAGCAGGGGCAGAATCTAACGCTCGACCTTAGATCCATTGCGATATCAACTCGCCTTCCTCGAGCTGTGACTGGTGCAGGCACCAGGGGATCCTTTGCACATTCGACCGGCCTTTTGGTCGAAGAAGTAAAAGGTATTGCTCTTCTTGTTTTTTTGACATGCAAAGACTAACCGGACTTTGCAGAAAGGCTGCCTCGGGCGGGAACTTGGAGGGCACCACGGGGTCGGCCACTGGTAGCCTTTATGGTGCCTCGACAGCAACCCAGGTTGTGAGTCGACTGACTCCTCCGTCCAGCATCGATCAAACACGTTGTCAAAACAAAGACCTGCCATCTCAGGGCCTCGGTGGGTTTTACTTCAACGGCGTGCAAATTGGCGGCATCAGCTCGAACCAAGGAATCCCCTTCTTCTCTGAACAAGGGAGGGACTGGATTTATGCACATACATCATCTCGACCACGGACTTTGGAATTCGCCCAAGCCAATCACGTTGTGGAGGTAAAAGGCACATGGGACCTCCCGGATCAAACCATTGTCGCCGCCTACCTCTCAGTCTTCGCCAGGTCAACCAGGAGAGTCGTGTTCCCCATCATTGACGAGGAGTCGTTTGCACATACCACGGAGAAGGCTTACAACAAGACCCTCGACCAAGAAAACCCCAACGTAGCCTGCGCCAAGGCATGCGTTCTGGCATTCACATGCGTCATGGCACATATGGATGGTGTGCTTGACGTACCCGGGGCTGTGGAAGCTGAACAGTGCGCGGCGCGAGTGAACCGCCTCATGCCGCATATTTTAACCAATCCTTCTCTCTGCTCGGTGCAAGTCTGCACCATGATGGTAAGGCTCATCAACGCATCCCACCGCCCCTGCTGATAAGCCCAGTGCATGTACAACATCTTCTCCGGCAACGTCGCGGCAGCCGCCACGCACTTATCCCTTGCTTACCGCTTCGTGTCCATGCTTGGTGGACATGTCAACGCCCAAATCGCTCAGCCGCAGTGCGAGACGGCGGAGAACCGAAGGGAATTCATTCGCAGGGTATTTTGGCACTGCTACATGTACGACAAAGACATATGTCTCCGGGCAGGATACCCGCCCGTCATTGACGACTGTCACTGCGACCTCGGCTTACCGCCAGGATACAAGCAGATTGACGACCTCGACACGCGGCAGCATGGACCAGATCTGATTCCAGGAGATATGCGTCTGACAATCATCAAATCCAAGATGATTGGGCAGCTGTACTGCGCCAGAGCATTCCACAGCTCCCCTCCGGAGCTCCTGAAAAGCATCCGAGAACTCGACGGTGAACTGGAAATGTGGCGCATGTCGATTCCAGAGCCCTACCGCCCCGAGCTGTCTCAGTCCTACCGCATCAGCATTGAGCCCGGGTGGAAAAAGTCCAAGCAGATCCATGTCGTTGTCATACATTTTGAGTATTACTTCCTGCTCGCCCAGATGCATAGCGCAAGCGGTCGCTGCAGGATGTCATTGGGAGAAATAGCCGACAAGGCAAGGCTTAGTTCATGTCAAGCTCTGGCGCTTCAAGCCAGCAGGTCGATCCTGTCCAATCTGGCGGTGGTATCTGGTCTGTTCGGCAGCGGGGACTTTTGGTGAGTGAGACGGGCTGCATGGATGTGCCACGAGCTGACCGAGGCAGGTATTTCATCCTCTATCCAATGTCAGCAAGCCTTACCATCTTCTGCAATATTCTGACTAGTCCCCTGAATCCGCAAGCCGAGCAGGACTTGGAGCTGCTGAACCAGGTCCCGAAGCTTATCTCAGATATGTGCGCTATCCCTATCGGCGCAACGGAGAGAACTCGCCTGGCACAAGTGCAGCAGTTTGTGGAGGAGATGTTGCGTCTAAGCAACGCGGCGCTATGCCGTCATGTCAATTGAATAACTATGATAAACATGTCATGTCGTAATGCATAAATGGGCTCCAACATGCTGCCGTCTAAAACTTCTCTATGAAGGAACTCCTCGCTGTCCACATGCGCGCTCTCTTTCCGTAGATGTACATTGGGATCGTGAAAAGCGTGAAGATGATCTGAATGATGCCAATCCAAATAAACACCGCCCTGGGGCCGTCATCGGCCATCCAGTGGGTAACAAACAGACTGAATACAAGGCCGTGGAGGACGTTCTTGGAAAAGTTGAGCGTCACCAGGGCTTCTCCCGCGTACTGGCGGTAGCTGTCGACACAGAAGGTGATGGAAGTGGTCGATCCAAGGGAGCAGCCAAACGACATGACGCCAAAGAAGACGGTCGGGACAATCCAGTGATCGTTGTTCTGTGCTGACCAGCCAAACCCAATCAGACCCATGCTCGTGGTGATGAGAATGGGCAGAGCCATGATGAGGCGGAACTCGGGCTCATACAAGCCACCATTGCGTGCTGACATGGCTTTAACAATGATATCGCTGATCTTGCCGGCGACACCGGTGCCGAGAATGCCGCCGATAAACGGTGAGACATAGACGAGACCAGTCTGGAGCGCAGTAAAGTTGTAGGTCTCGGGGTCGCGATAGATAATGGCCATGGTTTCTGAAATGACAATGAGCCAGCCAACCGACATGGCATACATGACCGACGACCACAGGACAGCCGGGTAGGCGAACAGGATAAAGGGTCGCAACATGACCTTAAACCAGTTGTCGTTGTTCAGTCGCCCATGGTACGGGCGGAGCTGCTGGACAAAGGATTTGGGCGGCTGCTGACGAAGGTTGTGGGTGTACTTGAGACCACTGGGCATGTGTGTGATGGAGGATGCAGAGCTCTCGATGTTGTCGGTTGGGGGAAAGTAACCGGGATCCCTATCGGTGGCGGTTTGATTTGAAGGGGACGACGCAGTGGCTCGGGCCGCTTCTTCTCGGGCCTCGATGGCATTTTGGGGATACCGGGGGTCGGTGGCTGCATCTGGATCCTGAAAACCTACATGAGCATGCTTGGAATGATGCGGCTCGGCCGGCTCGGTTGCCGTCTCAGGTTGTTTCTCGGCCACAGTCCCAGTGGAGGAGTCTTCGTCAATGGCGTCCTGCTTTTCCGTCTCGTCCGTGTTGTTGGCCGGAGCAGCCGCCTGCTTGTGCTGGGAAGAAAGCCGGCGGAGAAAGCTAGGCCTCTTGGATGGCTTTCTGGTCGGGGTGCGGTCCCAAAATGTTTCCGGCACCCAGAAAAAAAGAAGGACAGAGCCAAGTCCGACAACCATGGCCGTGATCCTATTTTCGTCAGAATACACCTCTCGGATAAGCGCCAAGTACGTACCAGAAGGTCCATCGCCATCCCCATCGACTGATGATGGCAGCGCTGACCAGGGGAACCAAGTTCTTGCCGCCCAGAAGTAGCAAGGTGTAAATTCCGATGCGGTACGCTCGCTCGTGGAGGAAGAAGATCTCGGCAATGGTAGCAGAGGGCAAGCACTCGACTGGGCTGACGGCTATGCCCTGGAAGACTCGGGCGGCCAGCAGCGACTCGAAACTAGGAGACCAACCTGCCCAGAGACTTGTGCCGATGAAGAGGATTGAGCTCGCGAGATAGACTGGGCGCTTTCCGAACAGAATGGCGGTTGGGGACATGATGACGGAGCCGACACCGAGACCCATCATGTAAAGACCAGTCGTGAGCGCCACCGTCTCGGTGTGGATGTCAAACTCGTGGGCGACATCGGTGAAGCCCGCGGCGATCAGCGGGGTGATACCGCCACCGATCATGCAGTAGAGTCCGAGAGAAAGCAGGGCCATGTCGCGGCGCCAGCTTGGCCAGTTGAGAGGGTCATTTCCGGACTCCTCGGGCTGGGGATTTAGGATGATGGTGCCATCCTGCGTCTTCTTCTGGTCATCCTGAGCATCAGAGGTGGGCTGGGCTGCGTCTCCCGTGCCGGGCCGTGAGGATTCCGAGTGCCCGTGATGCCCATGAGACGAGCCGGGAGACTGCACAGGGAAGCCTCCCGGGATCGACGAGTGCGAGGTCCTCGCGTGGACGTTGCGCAGGCCGAGAGGCTGGTTGCGATGGGCGGCAAGCAGCAGGACGGAACCTGGGCCAAGATTAGCACGAGCGACGGGTGGCTGGGAAGGCGGGCTGGCTTACCGGGAACCTGGACAGTGTTGGGGTCGTTCAAAACTCCCATGCTCCATTTCGGGAGGCCAGGTCGCGTCGACTCCTCGTCGGGAGGCGAGCCGCGCCGGAAGAAGCGAGCCATGGAGGAGGACTGAAGGGACTGAAGGGACTGGAGGTTGAATAGGCAACGCCGCTTTCACGTGCAGGCGCGCGAGCCGCTGGAATGGAGGCCTGGGGGCGTTTCTGATGGAGGCCTGGGCGCGCTTCTGGTGGTCGCGTAGGGGGACTGGAAGATGTCCCTCGGATGCGCCGGCGGACGGACGGATGGCTTGGGAGGAGGACGAGGAGAAAGCTGCCTGGCGAGATGGAGGAAGGAGTCTGGCATTTTAAGATGGATGTCATTACCAACAATGAACGAACCCTGAAACCATCGGTACTGGCAAGGGCCCCACTAGCCCAAGGCTTTAGGCTTACGGAGTACTCCGTAGAGGTCCATAGAATTAGGTCAGGTGGACAGGTCATTGCGCTGCTGATGGCGGTGGTTCGCGGGGTCTTCAGTGGAGGTCACCAGCCGTCTTCAGCGCTCTTGATAGGGTTGCCCAGCCTACCCGCTTGGCAGATTATGACATCAGCCCAGCACCCCAAGCCCCTTGGTCCCTTGGTGCGCTGCGCATGACTCTTGGAGGAGGCTCAGGGGGGTCCAGTGCTGGCGGCGGCTGTAAGAAAAATAATTAACGCAGGGGGGGGAATCCTGCCGCCCAGGCCGCGCAGATGACCGGAAAACAAAATGGCATTCCAGCCGGATCAGGGAGATGATAACAAACTTAGATAGGTAAAATAAAACAAATAAAACCTTATAATAGCACTACCTAGCAAACGTAAAGTTGAAATCAAATTCAAATAAAGTAAACTCATCAGCCGCGACAATTCATGGAATCATACAGTTGTCCAGCAAGGTGACGTGCATCTGCATAACAAAGCAACCCCAACCCGCATCTATCACACAATCGACACAACCACCGAGGTAGATCTCATGCGCGCCAGTGGAGCCTTGAATCATGGCAGTCCAGACCGCCCAAAACAACACACGATAGCCAGCCAAAGGGAGGGCAGCCACCACCATTTGATGACATCGATATGCGTTCCGTCGTGCATTGCCGTGCTCCACGGATAGTCATCAACGGCCGACTATCACCCAGCCCAGTCTTGCTCTGCCGCCCGGTCCGCCGTTATTCTTCTCACTGCTAGCCGCTGCTTATCTATGCCATCTCCTCCTCCCTGGTGGAGAGGCTTCCCGCCCCAGTCCAGTTCCCCGCCATCTCAGGCTCAGCACCATCGGATGAGCCGTTTCAGGCATCCAGCGGGTTCCCGGCATTTGCAACAGGGCGACCATCTACACCGTCTATTTATATCTACTTGATATCGGCCTAGATTCATTCCTTCCTTCTGCGTCTCGCGGTTTCGAGGACCTCACTGAAAGCGGCAAACACAATGGACTGACATGAGGCGGTTCTATCAGACCTGCGTATGCAATGTTTCACAGTGCCGCCACATCCCGTCTGATGTGTTTCTTTAACCCAGTCCCCCACGTTCTAGGCCTTGGCAGACTCTTACCCGCACTCCAGTTGAGGTATCCCACTGCAATGTCTCAACCCACACCAACAGACTAGGACACAGTCGTGTCATATTTCCATCCCACCCCGTCAACCCATGTATCCCTGATTACAAGGTGGGAGAGGAAGTGTTAACAAGGCCAAGAAATGCTATTTTCTATATGACTTGTAGCTCAATCTTGTCCCCGACCACATGGCTATTGAACCACTGCTTTATGGGAATTGCGTCTTCTACGTTCCGCCACCCACGCAACTTATCCTCCATCACAAGTACGCTGAGAGCCTTGAACAGCTCTGCGGTAGCCAAATTGCGCGCAATGCACTGTCGGATGCCATGTCCAAACGGAATAAAATTCTGCCTCATGGCATCCGTTGGATTGTTCTCGGGAAGCCATCGCTCGGGTGTGAATGCCAGAGGATCCGCAAATACGGCAGGGTCGAGGTGAAGCTCGTACGGTGTACATGAGACGATGGTGTTCTTCGGGACAACAAACCCGCCATATCGCAATCCCGTAGCTGGAACCACGCGCGGCAGCCGACTTGGGTTGGCCATGCTAAGCCGAAGACCTTCCTTGATGACCCCCTGTAAATATGGCAATGATTGGAGATCCTCATCGGATGGGTTGGAGCTTAGCAGTTCCTGTCGAAGAAGCTCGTACTTGTGCGGAAACTTTACAAGCATGAAGCATATCGTAGCAAGGTTCATTGCGGTCGAGTCTGTTCCGGCAAAAATCAGATCCTTGCATTGTGCGGCAACCTCTGATTCGCTATATCCTGCCCTCAGCAGCCGAGATGGGAATGATGAGCTGCCTTCATTCTTCTTTGCGTGTGCAACTACCAGCTCAAGAAAGTCATCAACGTGGCGAATACTCTGGGTCGCTTGCACATCAGGCAACAGAGCGCTCAAAGTCCATTCGTATAGCTTGAAAAGCCATGAAGAAAGGTACCAGCTCTGGCCGACGGCGACGAAGGCGTCGACCATACCAAACGCCGATCCATGGCCTGAGTCGTTCTGGTCCTCTTCGCATGCCCCGTAATTGTAGTCGAATAGATATGACGACACGGCGTCCAAGGCGAATCCCCGAGCGAGCGGCAAGATGTTGAGAGGGTCGCCACTCGCTCTATGTCGACCGACCTCGCGATCTAGTCGTTTCGTAAAACTCCGTGCCGCCGCCTCGAGGAGATGGGTAGCATCACTGCGTATGTTCCCCGTGCTGAAGAGTGGAAGGACTGCCTTGGCCCGTGGACCGCGGTAGGCGGAATGAGTGCTGGAAAATAATGTAACATGGCCATCTATGTCAAAGTTGTGATAGAACTCGGGCTTGGCGAAGCCGCCCTTGTCTAGATAAACCGTGTTGAGAACAGAACCATCTGCGATGTCGACGCTGTTAGGACCCGTGCGGACTATAGGGCCGTACTGCTCATGAAGCGCATGGACTGCTGTAGATTCGTCGCCGATGAATGCGTGGTAATTAAGCCAGGCAGATGAGAATCGTGGCAAAAATGGACCAGGAATGCCGTGCAGTCGATGAAGCGGAGATATGCGGTAAATGGACCTTCCGAGCAGGAATGCAGCTAGGACAGAGATGGGCACTTTCACCAGAGTCGCGACTCCGAGGGAGTGCAAGAGCTCGAGCACCAAGGTCATGCTGAGAGTGTCGTCCTAGTCAATGCTGCCAAAGAATGGCGGGGAGAATTAATGCCCACTGCGCATAAGTTGCTGGCGCATCAGAGACTAGTTGAATCTGAAGTTATCCATGCGTATCTAACATATTTGAGAGGGGAAATCCGGCATTCCTGCTGCTTATCTCTGACGTGTACTCCGTACCGCTATCGGTGATCCCACCTTCACTGCCTTCCACAAATTGAGGGGCAAGATCATTGCGCGATGGAGCTACAATACGCCGATTTCGCCAATGGCTTGTATATTTCATGGATAAGAATACAAAACAGATGAGATATCATATTTATTGTAATGTCGGCTGAGAGATGATGGATATATTGTTATATGATGTGGCTGTTTTGCGGCTGAGTTGTGATGCTCCGAGGACATGTCAAGCTGTACCATGAATAACGAAAAAGGGTAAAGCCTTGTATGATCTAGTAATCAGCGGTGCTTGTACGTGATTCATGCCGGAATTTATGATATCAACGAGGGCTTGTCTGAACAGAATAATGACTGATGGGTCCTCGTCTCGGTAATAGGTTCATGGTGCCAATGTCTGTCTCGCCTGATTATACCTGCGGTAATAGAATCGGATCATTCAATAACCGTTCCATATCATCTTCGCAAATATGCATCGTCACATCGACCCCGTACTCAGTCCAAGAGCCAGAACTCGATGCATCAACCGCTTGAGGTGGTGCCTCTTTAATCAGCACAAGCCCATCTACGCCTGATATTACGCCATCAGCGAAACGCAAACGTCCTCCGAGGCCAAAGTCAACTTCATACAGCCCAGCTCGTGCCCAACTCGTTGCCAAAATGTGGCGGCTGCCCAAGAATGCCTGCCATATGCGCTGCGGGGACATTTCAAAGGCCAGAGCGTGCAAATGCGCCTTGATGTTGTCTTCGCTGCTCATTTGCACCAGCGTTGACCGAATCTTTCGGGCCACCGGGGCTGCACATTGACTATCCGAAACCACATCGCTGGGCAGCTCGATGTTGAGCATGATGATGGGCGATCCGAGAAACATTTCACCCAACCCCAATGCCGGCCGTAATCCGTATACGAGATCACAGTGAACGGGCTTGTCGTCCTGGAGCTGGCGCGCGCGTGAAATGCATGACCAAGTATGACCAAGAATAGCATCATGGCGACTAATTGGCGTTTCCGAAGTGACGTTTGCCTGTCTCCAAAGGTAATCGACTTGTTGCTTATTCAGGTGAATGGTGTAATGCGAGAGTTGTTGCTGGGTATTCCATTCGGCCCAAGGCATGGCTGTACCCATTGGCGAGATGTCCCTGTCCTTGAATGCATCTGGTCGGGACGAATGCCACCAGTCGTACCGATGCATCGGCAAGCTGTGGGCCAGCGTTACAATCTTGTCATCTGGGCGTTGGGAATCAATATCGCCTGTAGCCAGACTGTCTAGGCGGAGAGGATTGAAGAGACGCGGTATCCGATGCAAGTCACTCATTCCCAGTTCAGCTCGACTGATCTGAGCCCAGTCTTTCATGAAGGCAACAAGTGTTGTAATATCTCCCAAAGGATGCGCCATTTTGGCTGAAATGACGACTCCTTGGCACGCAAGCTGCGTGATCATGATGGCCATCAAAGACTCGCAAACACCATCGTCCTCCTTATTACCAGTTCTGAGTGGGTTGCCCAGTCTTGAAGGTGACAAAAAGCAGTCCAGACCATCGCGACGGTTCCATTGTGGCTGTTCCGCTTGGCGATATGAGGGATGGATGTCTGCTAAAGTGGCTGTGCTTTTAGCAGCCGTGAACTCAACACCGGTGTCATCATCGGTGCCATAGACAGCATAGAGGCGACCATAACGCTGGCAGTGCGGCGGGAATGCGCGCGTTCCCTCATCCGCTGTACCAGTGGCAGCTTTGAGTGTCCCGCACCACGGCGGGTAAGCTTCCAGGACGAGGCAAAGACACTTTCGCAAGTGTTGGATGACCTTATCGAAGGAATCAAGTTTGGCAGGTTGCTCAAACGCCCATACTGCATTTGTATTGGCGAAGTTGGCCGTTGTCGAATCTAAGAGTGACAGAGGGATTGTGTGAAGCCCGGCCGGTGCTGGTCGAAGCCTCTCAGACAAGATTGTTTCAAAATGAAAGGGGTTCATGGTGTTTGGCACATGTTGCCCAGACACAATTCCCACATCCAAACTATATATAATATACACTTAGACATAGCCTGGTCATGACTCATTGTAGGGAAGCCCGCAACCAAAGCGAAAGGCCCCAATTCGGTGTGACTAGCTGGCCCTTTTGTAGCAGCAGTGGGCCACAGCGCTTCAGAGCCTCCCGGAACCTACCTGGGACATTGTCCCATTAAGATTCCTGCCAACTCTGATGGTATCACAGACATGCCATTTCCTCCCATGCATAATTGAAGAGCAGTAATTTTGCGGAATGCCCCAAGAGTCGGTGAAAGTTCACAAAGTTTCGCACTCTATACCAGGTTAGAATCAAAATAATACAGGACGTGAGAGATGAAACTGACAAAAGTTGCACGTCCGGCCGTCCAACCACGCCACAAGACATGATG
Organism: Stachybotrys elegans; assembly: GCA_020746835.1. Taxonomy (NCBI): domain Eukaryota; kingdom Fungi; phylum Ascomycota; class Sordariomycetes; order Hypocreales; family Stachybotryaceae; genus Stachybotrys; species Stachybotrys elegans. The sequence goes on along the minus strand of JAGPNK010000027.1, from coordinate 103,800 downwards.
TACAATAAACTTGAGTTCAGACTTAAACAACTTGAATCCATCTATGAAGACTTGCAATACTGGCCGGGGATGCTACATCCAGAACACTACATCGAGCATGATCATGCCCTTAATATCCCCAGCCTTTACCAGAAATAGTTTCCAAGGCACCACTGAATGGGTCAATCGTTAGCAAGGCTTTATTACTAAGCTGGACTTTGAATGTATTGAAATGATGGTTTCTATTTCTAAGAGTATTTTTGAATCATATATGTGCCGCGTGAAACCCTCCAATTCTCCTCAGCTTAACACCCTCCCAATGGACCAGTGCCTTGAAAATGAACCGCAATATTGTCCTTGTCAGACAAAATATCAAATTTGACCGTGTCCGCAACCGATGCCTCAGCACGATACATTAGCCAGCCATTCTTGCGTTCACCAGCCTTGAAGTCTATCAACTCGGCCTTGAGCTCTGGAACAATGACACCCTGCCTCGGGACCTCGTGAACAACATTCAGCTTCAGAGCTCCCGGCACTTCTTCCTCTCGGACCGCGGCTGCGATGGTGAGCGGAAACCTTCCATCCTGGTAAGCGCCCATGCAGCTCTGATCAAGCTGATAGAGCAAGGTGTCCTGCACCGGGTAACCACCAGTTGCTTGGTTATCGTGGATGATGGTCTTGTTTTCCGAAATAATAGTTTCGTACACCAGGAATTTGCTAATTCCACGTTTACCGTCAATAACTGCATCGAATTCCCAGGTGTAGAAGGTCTCATCGTAGAGACCGGTTGTTTGCCCGCCGCGAAACGTTACGCGCCTTGTTGGGATAGAAGTTTTGTTGCAGCCGCCGTTACGGTCGGTATAGACGAGATTCACAGAGATATCTGCGGGATCCCGGATTCCTCCAGTGGACCTCAAACGAATGTCGCCCTTGAATACTATGTTGCCCTCGTCATTCAAGGATAGCTGGCTGATGGTGGGCTTGACGTCGTATGGCACGATGACGTCGGTGAGCTGAACATCGCTGGGGACGGTATTAATCATGCGCTCGAAGATATCAGCGCACATGGACTGGAAGTTGTCGCCCTCAGCAAGCTTTTGCATCGTCTTACGGCCGTCCGACTCGAAGATGCGCTTGTCAGAGTTGACAGTATCATTCGCGGCAACTACCAAGGGGTTCTTGGTCGTATTGGCAAGAAACTCTGTGACGATTCCGTTGTGGAAACGTTGGTTGTCCGTCTGGAAGGGGACCGAAGTATCGTTCTCGGGATCGGCCGGAATCTCAACAATATCGGGGAAGTCAACGCTGTGGACACCACCCAGCGAATGCCCACATGCCACCATGGCGATCATGTCCTGCTCGCTGAAACCGGCCTTGTTGAACGTAGCCAAGGTTGTCTCCAAGTCGGTCTGCGGCTCTGGGACACCGGCTGGCCCTGCCTGGTTGGCATCCTTGCGCCCAGCACGGAACGGTATCACGGAACCGCCGCACCTTGCCGTGGACGTGATGACGCCTAGGGCAATCAGGTCCGAAGCCGATGCACGTGTATTATAAAAGCCGCTGAAGAAGCCGAATGTGTTGTTGAAGGCGCTGCCCGCGTTCTCCGCTCGATCCAACTCGAAGAAGATGGACGCGTCCACGCCACCGGTGCCAGCGGCGGCATCATGTGTCGCCATGTCGTGGAAGGCAGTACGGATCCATTCTGCCGAGTTCTGGCGGCCTTGGATATTGGTCCCAAACCCGCAAGGACTGACCGCTACATAATTCAGCGACGACGACAAAGGGAGGAGGCAGAGTGTCCTTACCATCGAGGAACCCTCGCCTGTTCAGGCCCGCCATCATGGTATAGACAGCTTCAATCTCGTCCCATTCTGACGGCCAGACAAGCTGCGCCGAGACAAGAGGGAGGAGTACGGCAGCCACAGCACGCTTCATGATGAACAAGGGGTGAAAGCCGGAGGAAAGAGGTTGGAGGGGGAAAAGAAATGGAGGATGGCCAAACGCTGCTCTCGTGGGACTCGGGCTGGGTATTTAACAGATGCCGCAAGCCGGAGACAGTGTGGGCATGGAATTGCCGTGGACTCGTCGTCGACGAGCTGGAGACGACCTCGTGTGCAGTGGGCCAGACTACCGGTTCTGGAAGGAGACGGGACTAGCAATTCTCGTATCGAATTTTTTAATACAATAGCTCAGCGTTTATTGGTCATATCCAGCAGGTGCTTCCACGTCCCACCCCAATGCTTGTCCGCTAAGTGACCCGAACGAGCAGGGCCTTGACTCGAGGAACCCCTGATCAATCTGTTTTCGCATTACTGAGGCTATGACGATCAGCGTTTTTCAGGCCATCGTCCGAGCTGTCATGAGGCTTTCCCATGCTAGCCCTAGAGTAGAAGCACACTGCATTGACAAACGGACATAGCTCGATGGTGACACTATGATAATTTCTAGCCACGGTATTAATACTCCTTGGAATGATTTCTGTTAACTTTTTTATTTATCTATTTATCTATTTATTTACTTCTGTAAACTCGCCCTTGTCGAAGACATCTAAAGCCCTACGCTTCTACCTGCCCCTCTAAGGCATCATAAGCCATGCATAGAATGCCAACTATACTTTGCAACACTTCCGCGGTTATTGTTAACGGTGGCGCCAGGAGGATGTGATCTCCCCTAACTCCATCGGCAGTACCCTGGCCAGGATAGACATCAAGGCCAAGGCTAAAGCATTCCTGCTGCAACCTATCACTGAATGCCACAGACTTATTGAAACGTGTCTCTGTGGCTTTGGCCTTCACGAACCCCACGGCCCAGAACAGTCCAAGGCCTCGCACTTCACCAGGTACTTTCTCCCACCTGGTTGATCGCGCAGAAGTGAGCCCAAGGTCATACCTTTTTCGGAACATGCCTCTACCAAGCCCAGGCGTTTGACAACTTCCTGTGTAGCTAGCGCCGCAGCACAGCTGCCGGGATGTGCTTTTACTAGTGTGGCCGTGATGATAAGCTGCACTGCCTTGTTCCAGCGCTTGCAGCTTGCACTACTCTGTCGCAGATGTATATCCTGGCGATGGGTGCGTAGCCTTCGTGTAGCAATACGAGGGTAGCAATACGAGGGTAGCATTAGTCGAGACATCGGCCGGGACGCGGGTTCTAGCGGAAGAGACCAGGGAAGACTACCTGTTGCTAGTGCAGTTGCTAGTATCTACTTTGCAGAGCGTGGCGGGTTTAACAACTGGCATCTCAAACATACGCTGGGCGCATGTTGACTCAAAGTACAAGCAAGTTGTCTGACTGAAAGACATGCTTCTAAACGGTCACTCACTGGGCTGGGATAAAGCATGGAATGGGACAATTTTCAGGTCTGTGGCATGCTATATATTCTTTCCTGAGCCCCTGGCTCTACCTCAAGGAATAAACCACCCTTCGGCAAAAGAACGTCTGCGACACTGCGTCAGTACACCACTATCATGCAAGGAAAGTGGTAGGAAGGCGACTATCTTCTGCTCTAGTCTGTCTGCAGCCAGGACAAGTCGACGGGAGCAGGAGCCTAGCGAACGGCGTCAAGTAGCCGTCTAGAGTTGGGACGACTAGTCGGCCGACATGGGAAGCTACTGCATGGGGACGGCTGCGTCGTTGGCCGCATTAGAGGATATATTCTGCCGGCAAGAAAAAGGGCGGTGAGCCAACAAGTCGGTAGAAAGCTCTGTACTACTCTACCAGTTCGGGCAGCAATCCGCTCCCCGCATGCCTTTGGGTCCTCAAGGCACCTCACTTCGTTCCCTGACGGCAACTCGGTGGTTCGCCCCTGCGCCTACGCAATGGGCAACTCAAGCTCGAAAGGAGATTCTTCCCCGGCAGAAGACCTTGTCTGTCTGTCCTGTCGCCAGCGCCGTTTCAGTTTTGACTCTTTCCCATGGCAGCGCCGCGTCTCTTACACAACCACCTGGGATGACATTCTGAATGCGAACCAGAAAGGATGCGCCTGGTGTGACATGGTATTTGCTCAAATCGACCTCGCCCTCTGCATGATGAGGGAAGGGGACCAGACCCGCTGCCAAGGCACACCCGAGTCGATAGAGAAAACAATTAGGCAGATCTGCCACGACAAGCTTAACGTCACTGTCTCTATTCGCAACACTATTGATATCACCGGCTCTACTGACGGCAAGATTGACAACGCCGAAGGACAGGAACTCATCATCGTATACGAGAGCGCATCTGACGGCAGAGTACTAGACATGTGGTTCGTACCGATTTGTACGGCTTCTGGTATGACTGTCCCAGTGGAATGACTGCAAGATGATCGATGCTTAGAAAACGTAATGGGTTGTTTTAGATGTTCCAGCTGCCCCGTTCATCTCCCTTCGGCCACTCGTCTATCAGATGTCTTCCGTAGGCACCTTTCGACTCGCTCGTTCACTCCTTGATGAATGTATCCGACGCAAGGAAGGTCACGAAAACTGCCCCGGATACACCCAGTCGACCCTCCCCACGCGCGTTATTGATTGCGAGAACCCTAACACCCCCAAGCTCAGGATCGATGGTTCCAAAATTGAGGCGTCGTACGTAGCCTTAAGTTACGTCTGGGGCGAGGATCAGCTACAAAAAACAACCAAGCACAACATCGACCGCTACATCACCACCGGCCTTGACATGGACCGGACGCCTCAGACGGTCAAAGACGCCGTCCGCGTCACTCGGGAGCTGGGCGTCCGCTACCTTTGGATAGATTCGTACTGCATCATACAGGACTCTGCCACCGACAAGGCACGCGAAATCCGGAACATGCGTCGAATATTCCAGCACGCATACCTGACCATCATCGCTGCGAAGACGCCCAAGGTTAGCGTAGGGTTCCTGCATGACTGTCCCCGTCCAGGACCAACCTACAGTGTTCCCTTCTACGCCCCTGACAGGAGCGTTGTCGGGACGATGTCTCTCTTGCCGCACGCCGAGAACAACCAGTACGAGGCGAGGAGCGAGCCCACGAATTCCCGCGGCTGGTGTCTGGAAGAGCGCATCCTCACGCCCCGCGCGCTGATATACGCGTCCCACACGCTGCAGTTTCTGTGTCAGCGGGGAGTGCTGAACCTGGGATGCAGTGCCAATTTCGCGCGAAGGACGGCTTTGGATAGGCTGTCGCCACGGTTTTTCTTAAAGGGGGGCGATATGTCATCACCAGATGACACGACAGTTCATGAACTGACCAAGCTCTGGCATCGGGTCCTGTGGGACTACACTCCACGCCGCTTGACTTCTCCGCCAGACCGGCTGAAGGCCATCTCCGGCGTCGCGGAAGAGTTCTGTCACCTGCTGCAACACAGTCGCTATATCGTAGGCTTGTGGAAGCACCACCTTCTGGGCGACCTGCTGTGGATGAAAAACTTTGAGGACCCTCTTCCATCGCCGAGCATTTATCGCGCGCCGTCCTGGTCGTGGGCGTCTGTCGACGGCACCGTAAGCCACCCGGCGTCTGTTATCGGGTCTGAGAATGCTTACTGCGTGGTACTGGAGTGTCAGGTCGAGCTGAAGCGCGAGGACTCGCCGTTTGGGGAAATTAAGGGGGGGCATTTAAAGGTGTGCGGAAGGTTGACGAAAATGAATTGGAATTCCTCACGCCATCTTCTCTACGGACCAACACCAGAAGGTGTTGATTCGGTCATCATTGGAGGTGCTTACCCCGACAGGTTAGAGGACGTGAGGGTTCACCAGATGCAAGAAGAAGACGAGGAGGAGGACGTTAAAAAAGAAGAAGTCTGGGCACTACCTCTTGTCATCAAACATCCCGAAAAGACGATGTTCACTTCCAGGCAGGAGGTAGAGAAGTTACCCGAGATGTTTGGAATCCTGCTGAAAGAGGTCGGTGGCCATGATAACGACATGAAAGTCGAGTGTTTCCGCCGGGTTGCGGCGTTTAGGTGTCGTATGCAGCGGGAGGTGCAGGGTGAGTTTGAACAAGTTGCGGAACGGATTGTCACTATTTATTAGGAATAAATAGCCGATATACAATCCCCAATACAGGAGTAGCGATTTATAAACTGAGTTTGGGGATGGGGGAAGGGGGGATGTGAGCTGCCAGACATGACGTATAGCAATGCAGCCGAAAGCAGCCATAAGATTAGGAAAAGTTTGAGAGGATTCTGTAAGTTTTCTCAAAATGCGTCTTAAAGGTTAGCCCAGTCTTCACCACACCCTCCGTAAGGCTTCAGCGAGACTCGGCTTGCTTCCTGGCCTACTGGACCTTTTTACGGCGAAATATGTCGCTTAGAGGATTCTCGATAGTTTCTGTTGCCACTGACATGCCACAGCTCGTAAAGCCTTCAAAGCGTTGAAGACTTGTACCTGGACTCAAAGCAGTGCGTGCCACAGCCATGTTTCCTACGTTTGCCATCCTTCCAGTACCATCGCCTCTGTAATGGTCTTTCTGTCTCTTAGGCCACAATATCCCAAGTTGGAGGCAACTTCTAGCGACGACCAACACTTCTCATTTCTTCATCTTTCCTGCGGTATCGGATGGCTTGTGGGGCGTTCAAGGTCTTTGGATCCAGCACGATGGGTATCTTTCTCTTTTGCAATCCAGACTCCCTTCCATGCAAGAACTCTGCGACTCTGCTTGCTAGGGCCTTCCGGTATCGCCATTACTAAAGCTATCGGTAGATGTGAGCATGGATTTACTACAGTGGGCCGCTCCACGAAAGCCCCATGGAGCGGTAAGTAGGTTTCCAGTTTGACTTTTTTCTTTGTTCATAATCGGCCAGCAGCAACAACGTATCGGTTCGTCCCATGGAACCACCATGACAAACGCCGACGTAGAGAAGAATGCCCCCAGGGAGGCCCTGCCCGCTGCGGAGCGCATCATTTCAAACATCACGGCACCGATCCCTCCGGCCCCTCTCGAGTACAACCCGCCCGATGGCGGCCTCACAGCGTGGTCGCAGGTGCTGGCCGCACTATTGACTAATGCTATGTCATGGGGCTATGCATCGACGTTTGGGGTCTATCAGCTGTACTACCGCGAATCGACCGGCCTCCCAGCCTCGCAGATCTCGTGGATAGGCTCCGTGCAGGTCTTCCTCACCTTTGCCTCCTGCAGCGTGTCCGGCCGCCTCTCGGACGCGGGCTACCTACGTTCTACGCTCGCCGTAGGTGGCTTCCTCAGCGTCTTCGGCACCTTCATGACCAGCCTGGCCACTGAGTACTGGCAGACAATGCTGGCGCAGGGCATCTGCACGGGCCTGGGCTTGGGCCTGGCATTTATGCCTGCCGTCTCCGTTGCCTCGTCCTACTTTAAGAAGAGGCAGGCCTTTGCGCTGGCCGTGACCGCTGTGGGAACCTCTACAGGCGGCCTCATCTTTCCGTCCACGGTGCAGTATCTCATACCGCAGATCGGCTTCGCGTGGGCCGTTAGGTGTGCGGGATTCGTGGCCATGGCTATCGTCCTGTTAGCGATCGTGCTTCAGAAGCCGTGCTTGCCCCCAAGGAAGAGCGGCCCGTGGGTAGATATATCGGCATTTAAGGAGAAGCCGTATCTCCTGTTTTCATTGGGGGCTTTTCTGAACCTATATGGGTTATACTTTGGCTTCTTTTATGTAAGCCTATCCCAATTGGAAAGGAAATAGGAGCGACATTGTGTCTTCCGCCGAAGAGCAACTTAAAGCCTGGCCTTGACTAACCAGAGAGCTTAGGTCAATGCATATGCTCGTGATGTCATTGGATTCTCTCCCGTCGACTCCGTGGGCCTGCTGCTCATCACCAATGCCCTTGGTATCCCAGCGCGGCCCATCGTAGGCTGGATTGCCGACCACTATGTCGGCCCAGTCAACATGTACATCATTGCAACCGTTGGGGTGGCGGCGACCATCTTCGGCTGGATAGGCATCACGACGAGGACCGAGATGTACATCTTCAGTGTATTCCTGGGTTTTTCCAATGGCACCTGTCAGGGGATGTTTATCGGGGCTCTTGCGAGCCTGACCAAGGACCCCCAGAAGATGGGGACCCGGAGCGGCATGATCTTTTCGCTGTGTGCATTCGCAACGCTGGCTGGCCCGCCTACCGCGGGCGCCATCATCGACCAGACGGGCGGGGACTACTTTTGGGCTCAGGTCTGGGGAGGCATCGTCTTCGCTGCAGGGGCGATGGCACTGTCGGCAAGTCGGATTGCTGCCACTGGGTGGACGTGGAGGGCCAAGATATAACCACGGAGAGCGAGTCGTGTACATCAAATTCGAACCATTAGTCAATACGTGGGCGAGGGTTCAGTGCCTCATCTGTGTCCAGGACCAACGATGACGCTGTACGAGCCCCGCCGTGACATACAAAGCGTAGCATGGTCAGCATGCCGTAACATACCATATTGTACATGAAAATCGGAAAATTAATTACCTAGTACCCCAGTCGTTTCTGACTGCTTACGCTTCTTGGCGGGATCGACGTGGGTTCTCCTGCGCCACTCGACTAATGTGAGCCTCCTGCATCTCATGCCCATGGCATGCTATACAGCAATAGCATGACTACATGCTTGTCCAGCCAGTAGAAGAGAGGAAGCCTTTCAAGACTTCAAGCGTAGGGACTAAGACCCTGTTAGATTACATTATGGGGCGTAGCAGAATAAGCCAAATCAAGGGGTCATGCTGCAGTGAGCCTCCTGCTTGTGCTTATGCTTATGTTTAGAATTAAAAGTCAAGTCATAATAATTCGAGTTGTACTTAGGATTTTGAGGACTACATAAACCCAAGCTTGCCTTGCTTGACGAGCATTAGAGAGCAATAGATCACTACTCATAACAACACAACACGACCCAACGAGAAGCACCTTCGATCTTCACATTCTCTTTCTTTTCCTCAATCTTATACAATGATGTCGAATCTTGCTCGCTTGTCTGCTGCCCTTGTCTTTCTTTCTCAAGTCACACAGTCGCTCGCCCAAACTCCCCCTGACTTCTCTCCGTCGACCGAAAATTCTCTTTCGATTCAATATGCCGGAAATGACATAGAAGCAGGAGCTGAGGTATCAATCACCGGTACGTCGCCAAGCTTTGGGTTGAACGTTGTGCTTGAGCTGACATGCCACAATAGATGCTGCCACAGTCCCAGATATCCAACTGTCTCAATCCAACACGTCTCGCGTCATCTTGATGTTCGACATCGACGCGCCTAATGGGCCCGCCAACAACGCTCTTTCACCATTGCTCCACTGGCTGATTGCTACTCCTCCGGGATCAAACGTCGGAGATGATCAATCACGTATCAATACTGTTGCAGAATACAGTGGCCCTTCTCCTCCTGCTGGGTCTGGGCCTCACAGATACGTTCTTCTGGAGCTGGAAAACCATGAGGCCTCGTTTAACATTCCTTCGGGATTTCCCGACTCATATGAACATGCCCCGAGTCGCCTGAGATTTGATGTTACAGGCTTCATAGAGGAAGGAGGGTTCGAGTTGTTGAGCGCCACCTGGTTCACCGCAGAGTCTACCAACGGCACAACAAGCGAGCCCGAGTCCGGGGCACCAGCTGCGGTCTCGACTTCCTTTTCAATGATCTTCAGTCTCGCTTGCGTGGTGGCAATGGTTATCACTTCTAGCTAAAGTCACGGCAGAAATTAGAATAGGCTAGAAGCTCGATTGCCGTACTTTAACAGGCTACGCAATCCTCTTCCTATTTTGACCTCACATACGAGAGTGTATTTTATTACTTTCAACTGACCTACTTGTTTTCTAGTCTTTCCTTATGCATTTTAGTCGTTTGCTCCTCACACAGGAACTTTACCAAGTTGGGCCTTTCAGTACCCGCTCTTGTTGATCTACGTTACTTCCTCACCGTATGATTGCCGCTTGCTCAATCTGACAGGCTCAGAGCCAGGGTGGTCAACCAACTTGCATTGCTACCCAATCGGCAAATGAGACATTCCACTTTATCCTTACCCTCAACCAGATGAGGAGTCCCCTGGAGAAAACCTCACTGTGCCCTAACTTAGCCGCCCATCTTGCAGAACTCCAAAGGAATGCAGCCAATAACAGCATGAAAAGCCATTCCGACCCACCTGGGTTGATTCGAAATGGGAGACCTTGCCGCCGTGGCTTGAGGCTGTACAATTCCTACCCATGCCGGGCATTTTCTTTAATACCCTTGAATGAATGCAGCGAATCTCGTGTGACTCTAATGCTCTTCTTCTTCCGGCTCCCTCACGCCTCTGAATATTTGCCATCGTCTGATGAAAACCTCCATGTTATTCCTGAAGCATAAAGCCCCCAGTCCTGTCGAGTTCGCACCAAAATGGATGATGAGTTGCCGTTGAGGCTCCTCAGTCATAACAATGGCAATTTTTTCGTGTTCGAAACGCATCAACGTCCGGAAGTTGACCATTTCGACATCCTCTCGTACACCTGGGGCCCAACTAAGAAGAAAGAAAATGCATATGACTGCGGAATACCTGGAGTTGAATGGCGTGTCGTGCTCCAAGAACAGAAGATCAACGATATCAAACAGCTAATGCTGCAAGCGGGGATACAGTATTTGTGGGTTGACAGTCTGTGTCTCGACCAAAATAATGAAGAAGAGACAGACCAAAGGATCACCAAAATACACCAGTATTACAGGAATGCACGGAGATGCCACATCATGCTTGGGATGAGTGAGGCGTGGCACCCACAAACCATTGTCGACAACCTAAAATATCTGGATCACGTTCTCTTCAATCTGCAAGGAAACTCTCTCGCTTCGGAAGCTCCTGGATTAACTTCCTATGTCATTAATCGACTGCTCGAGTGGGAAAATGGGAAGAGATGGGTCTTTGAGTTGGATCTACCCTCCGTCAGGTCAACAGCCATTGAGCCAGGCTTGTTGAATTGCTATGCAACATGCATAAGCCATGTCAAGATGCTCTTCCATAACCCATACTTTTCCAGAGTGTGGACATTCCAGGAACTGATTCTGGGAAGGAACATTTGCGTCTGGGGGATGAGCTCTGACGGCGTGTCTGAGATTGGGGAGTTCAGCGTTTGGCTCGACTTGGCTACTGACGCTATCGACAAAGCAGTCAAGCTGAGGGACTGGATTCAGAAGTGGAGGCGCGTGAACACAACAACGATCGACACCATCTTGAAACTTGTGGACGAGGACATCATTTCTCTAGCCGCTCGGCAGGTTCAGGTTGGCGGCATCAGCAGCGCGCGAACCGACATCATCAATGGAGGGCCATTTTGGTGGCGCGAGAACCTAAAGGGTGTCCGCAACATATTTTCCGCTCTCGCTATGGTGCCACGAGAGTGTGAAAGAAAGCCTGATTTTTTCAGGGGTCTACTTGGCATCTTTAGCGGTTTGTTCAGCGAAGCTGAGATTCAAACAGAGCTTGCTGGAGAAAATTTGGAAAAGGTTTCGTTTGCCTTTTTCAAGCAGCTCTCCATTAAAACAGGGTTGGCGTGGACAAAGCTTGTCATGGACTGCCACGGGCGAGAGAACTGGAGCTGGATTCCGATCCTTAGAAACCATGAAAACGTCATATCCACTGAATTCTTTACTGGTGTAATGACTCTCGGACGGGTTAACGAAAGCGGACAAGCTACGATGGAAGCAACCACCGGCCTACGAGGCAATCCACGAAAGTACACCAACATTCGGTTGTTACAAGGCAACGGAAGCTTCGACTTCATATTCAAAGGCTGCAATTGCAGCAAAGAACTGAAGACAGACATTCCCAGCACAGGGCAGCTAGCGACAGATGATAGGCCAAAGGAAATTGTCCAAGATGAGACAGGGAGATCCCTGGTACAATGTGCGACGCTACTTGGCTACGCACTGGATCCTGGGTGTGAAGACATCCAGGAATACAGGCGGAGGCTGCTCCACCGCCTCCGACCAGACTGGCGCATCAGTGACCCTGCCGCGAAGCCTCTAGGCTGGGTAGACCGGTGCGTGAGTGGCACGGCCTGGCAGGACCCAGGCCTCTTGGGCTTTAGAAGTCACAACATGTTGATAAATTATACAATGGTTGACATGGTTGGATGTCTGTCGCGACTGGCACACGCAAGCACAGCAAATTTCATGTGCGAGGTCACCATAAACTGCGGGTGCTACATCTACGCTCCATTCTCGCTCGTTTTCGAGGCTCTGACAGCGGTGGAAGGGAGTTCTCTGGGCGGAATCTCGGCAACCCTCGATGATGATGGTAGAATCGAAATCACGGACGGGCTTGGACTGGTCCAACTGGGAGACGTTGGGAGGACCTTTAGTCTTGTGGCGTTTGGCGGCGATATAAACGCTCATAAGTCGCATGCCTCCATTTGCAGAAGGACCAAAGCCGATCAGCTTGTGATTCCAAAGCAACGATGGCCCTCAGGAAGGGCTCTTGTTGGGGATGAATTCGCGCATGAAGTGACGGACATGATGAGAGACTATGGATACTTGGATACAGGAGTTGGAAATTTGCTGATCTGTCGGAGTGACCCAATGAATCCATATAAGATAGTCGGCGTCTGTGTAGATGACCTCATCGCAAATAAAAGGGGACAAACCTTGGTCAAGATTGATTAGGTTATCTATATACAGCAGATTTGATTTGTCTACATTGTCATTCTACTGTGATTCCAATTAAGTTTGGTGTCAATAAGCTCTCAGTGACTTGCTCAATTCGCCATTATCTGGAGTTGAGGGAAGCAGGGAGCGAGCGCCTAGCTGAAGGGCGTGAGTAAACACTACGCGTTTTCATGGTAAATGGCTTTTATTGATCAGCCCTAAAGCTATGTGATGCTGTCGATCCAGCCTCCGATGACACAGATCAGAAAGAAAACGACACCTTATTAGCAAAGTGTTCACTCTTGGCTTATACGCGCATACAATTTATTGAAAAACGAGCCTCGGAAATGATGGAGACGAAAATGAGGGTCGTTAATTATTACTAGATGTCCTATTCAACAGTCGGGCCTAGCACACTTGCAGCACATCGCCATAGCCAGTCGAGCAAAGATTAATGTCCCTGCACACGCCCGTGGTATATCCGGGGAACACTTGAGGGCAAAGTTCGTCGTTAAAGCGAGTAGGCATTTCGGGAGCATACGTCGTGGCGGGGAAGCACTGCACACCATTAGCGCCTCTCCGTGACGTGGATCTCGTCTAGAAACTCACCCAGTCCTCGCCATCGATGTTTGTGATGGCACCAATCTGGTACTGGCACCAGATGTTGACGATCTGTCCGCCGAACTCGTTGGCACAGGCGCAGGCCTTGGATGGGATGGGAGCCCCGCTGGATTGCTTGTCAATGTCTGATGTTCATCTGTCTCTGGTTTCTGCTTACACCTGGGGAGCGGCCAGGGCGGCAGGCAGCGAGAAGAGCGCAACGAGAGAGAACTTCATGGTGAGAATGAATCAGAGTGGTGATGAGAACCCTGAGTTGAGTTGACGAGATCATGATGGGCAATTGGCAAGATATTTATACGCAGCTGAACCACTGCCGACCATCGCAGACACCACGCCACAGTGATTCAATTTGTTGAAACGACGGGAGATTTTCCGTATCTCACTGGAGGAGACTAATCACACCTTCTCCATCTGGAGATATAGCCCCGTAGCTTATAGTGGTTATTCCCACCTGAACCCCTCATCTCAGGGTACCTTCTGGACTTGGGGGGGGGGGGGCTACCAAGGTAATACTGGGGCTCAGCACTTCTCTGTCCGTCGTGGACCAAGGAATTCCAGAGACCTGCATGTCATGCGAAGTGAACTTGGCACTGACATCGATAGCAGATCTGGCCCATCCTGATATGTAGACCCAAGTGCCGATCTCGGTTCATTGGACGATTTAAGCCATAAGATGTTTAGTATTGGGTTGTAGAAGAAGCATTGGAGTGGGATAATTAAGACACAGACAGCGCGCGTAAAAGCACTTGTTGGATATGGCCGATAAACACTCAGTTATTGCATAAAATATTGGGACATGACGAGGACTCCTTCATATACTCGGAATTCTAAGGCTCAGCATCGGACGCCGTCCGTGGCTCTGATGTGGGACGTGGGATTACCCGTTCATGTGCCCCAATGGTATACAGACCAGTGACTTCGAGGAGGCCCCCTCTGATGATAAAGACGATATCGGATCAATCGATGACAATTGGTTAGAAGTCCGTGGCTATGATACCAGCCACTGGTTTCTCGTCTTGACCATCCCATGACATCTCGGAGCGCCGGTTTGCTCATAATATGCCGGAATCCCTGATATGTCTTTCAAAGTGCTATCTGCTACCTATCAGACACTGTAGGTACAAGGGACTGAATTCCTGGTTTCCTGGACGTACCAAAGTATGCGTTGGCATCGTGGGTGCCCATTAATGTCTCCAGATTATGTATTAACCCAAACATGGGAATCTCTACCCTCAAGCGTAGGCTTGCTGATAGCGGGACAGGAAATTAAATCTTGTGGATTAAAATACAGGAAACCTTCATCAAGCCTCCAGCCCTTGGTCTCAATTTCGCCGAGAGGCGGTTCACCATCGCTGCTGATATAGCCAAGTTCACTGATGACTGCGAGATCCACATCGTCAGCATAGCCATGCGTGCAAGGGAGATACCTAATCGGGCCATTCCAATCAACATGAACCCTTGAACGAGTTCGATACCGTTTTCCTCTGCTTCCTTACTCCTTATGGTGTAGGGATACAATTCGCTGTCTTTTGTGGTATCAATGAAGATCACTACGGTTTGTAGGCTAACTCAACGGGATACTAGGAAGCGGATAAAAAGTTATGCCGCTCACACGCATGCAGGCAGCAGCGACTGCTCTGCCACGAAGCACCAAAAGTCCCCGCAGACGAATGTCCTGGTGGGGTTGGGCAGGTTTCGCTCCAGCCTTAGCTTTCCATGACGCACGACGAGCTCGATCCTCTCTTCGGCCAAGTTGATATCAACATGTCAGGTGTAGAGGCCCTTGCAGCTATTGGACTAGCTTCTAATATCGTTGCATTTATCGAGACAGCTCTTAAGATATACAAATCCGCCAATAACAACCTCAGCGGGTTATCAGACGAATTTCAGAACATCTCCGACCTGACCAGTACATTGCAACGTCACACCGCCGCTGTCGCGGAAGATGTCGGGAGGTCGCTTGCCCCTGAAGACCAGAGAGTCGTTGAAATAGCGACGCAATGCCACGGCATTGCCCTAGATCTGCTTCGTGTCATACAAAAGTACGAGATAAGCGATGGCCGTTTCCGAAACATCGCCATCGTCGGTAAGGCGATCCGAGCTACCTGGAACAGACAGAAAATCCGAGACATGGAAACACTTCTAGAAAAATACCACAGGCAATTGACGTCTCACTTGGTGGTCTCGTGCAGGTAGGATCACCTTGACTTGTTATAACCAGTCGGTGGGCCTGAAGACTAACCCGAGCGTGTAAAGATCACGGCTTGACGGACTATCCGAGGACGCAAGAAAATCTGCCCTTAATACAGTTGCGCTACTCGAGCAATCCCAGCAGCATCACGAGGATATGAACTTCTCTTTGAAGAAAATGGAGTTGGGCATTACCGATATAAATGCAGGCTTCGAGGGAGTCGAGTCTAAGCTTGATGATATACACGCAATTCTGTCACGCTCAGCATCTCCAGTTCCGCCCTACGAGCCAGTGAAAGCAATCGGAGACTCTGGCACATACCCGTCAATAGTTGGGCCGGGAGGGCATATCGGTAAGCCTAGTTCTCTAGTTGCAACTAGTTTCTGTGTGAAATGATAGTAAATCGCTGACTATGAGACAGAGGCGCAGAGCATGCCGCTGCACGAGGCTGCGTTGAAGGGGGAAACAAAGAGCATCCATCTGATTCTCCATTCAAATGGCATATCCATAAATGCTCGAGATGATAATGGACAGACGGCTCTCCATCTCAGTGCATTGGCAGGCGATGTCGGGTTTACCAAAGCACTCTTGCAAGAGGATGGCCTGGACGTTGATGCCATGGACAATGGCCGAACTACTCCCTTGCATTATGCAGTTAAAGGTAGATGCAGCAAGACGGTAGCATTATTACTTCAACATGACGCCCGCAAGGACATCCAAGATAGCGACGGCATGGTACCAGCCGACTACGCAGAAAAGCATACACCCATCGCGTGGATGCTCAATCGGGGGATTGACCAAGACGCCAAGAATGAGGCCTTGCTGGAATTTTCGAAGCGAGGAGATAGTGGTGGTGTAGAAGAAATGCTCAGTCTCGGAGCAAAGGCTGATGCCAAGGCCATAGGTGGAAATCGAGCTTTGATGTATGGGGCTATACATGGCAACACTGATATCATCAAGGCCGTCTGCCAACACGATAAGCTTTCCATCAACAAGGCGAACAGTGTCGGCAAGACTGCGCTCATGCTCGCAGTAATTCGCGGCCACCTTGAGGCAGTAAGGGCACTCCTAGCTGAGTCGCCCAACTTGGAGATCAAGGACTTGAGCGAGCGCAGAACCGCCCTATTCCACGCCCTTGCCCACGCCCACGCCCATGTCGACGAGGGGGTTGATTCACGCTGGGCTATTGCAACTGCATTGCGGAGGGCGGGTGCCGATGTCGAAACAGAAGACGCGCAAAATTGCAAGCCTCTGGCTTGGTTCTGCAAGACAGGCAAGTTCTCGGCTGTGAAGTGGCTGGTTGATGCAGGCGCAGATGTGAATTTTCAGAGAAAGAAAGAGTTTTGGACCCCGTTGATTGAGGCAGCGGCTTGCAAAGATGAAGTTGAGGGAGCTTGCCGGATCATTGAGTGCCTAGTTGATCATGGCGCGGACACGGAGCTGTGGAACAAGCAGACTGGCCACACGGCGTTATGGCAAGCCGCTTCCGACGGTCACCTGCGTCAAGTCGAGGTTCTCTTGGCGCGAGGAGCTCATGTCAACACCATGTCTAGGCAAGGCCTCTTGCCACTTGCAATAGCATGCTACAAAGGGCATCATAAGGTGGTGGAGGTGCTGCTCAGGCACGGATCTTATGTCAACACGCGAGATCACGCAGATCGCATGCCCATCAATTATGCAAGCCAGCATCGACACTTGCGCTGTGTCCAGCTGCTTATCCAACATGGCTCTCCTCTATCCGTTCAGAATGAGCGTCTGTGGAGCCCTCTGCACGAAGCCGCACACAGAGACCAGTACGACATGATGACCCTTCTTCTGAAACATGGCATCAGTATTGACCTCCGAACGGACGAGGACGAAACGGCGCTGCACATAGCCTGCAAGCAGGTCGATTCCCGATGTGCGGAGTTGCTGATCCAGCACGGAGCGTCCGTCTCTGCCACCAAGAGCAATGGATGGACGCCGTTGGACGAGGCAAGCAAACGGGGCTTGCAGCAGACGATGAAAGCACTTCTTGCGGCTGGGGCAGACCCGAACAGCAAATCGTCCCGACTCGGTGGATTGCGTGGCTATACACCGCTGATGCACGCAGCGCGCGAAGGGAAGCTCGAGGCATGCAGGACATTGGTCGACCACGGAGCAAACGTGGGCTTGTCGAACTCGAGCGGCGAGAGTGCATATCAGATTGCAAAGAGCTATCCTCGGGTGCAAGAGTTCCTGGGCCAGTGTCGGCTGCGTATGAAGTGATGTGGCCTGTCTGAGCGAGGCTTTGGTATAAAACAATAGGTTCAAAATCCACGTGAGATAAACATGTCCGAAGCAAAGTAGGCAGAAAGGCTGCTCTAGGGTACCAAGTTTGCCAGGGCAATATGAGTGTAGCTAGGACAGCCACAACATACTCTCACAAAAATCTAGTGTGGAGGAATTCTTTTGACCAAATGTTTTGACTCATATTTTCTTCCTTGCGTTCCTTCTATCGATTGATGTGTAGTCATGGAATTCGCTACCAATTGTTATTCATCGATATGGTGCTGCCTCTACTATCAGGGGGGTCTCCTTGAAGTCACTGATTTATATCTCATAGGAAGCGGGAGCAGGAATTTCCTCATCAAAGTCATCGCCACCCACTTTACTCATGGCCATACTGTTGCTTCGTCGTGAATGCCAGTTCGACTTGATCGATTCGAGCGCCACTCAATTATGTCTCATCTTGCCTAGCTTAGATCAATATTCCAAGGACATCTGGCAACCTCACTACGCCTAGCTTTGCCTCCCCTATCGCCCTCTTCGTCCTGCACCATGCCTCTTTCCGCGTGATATTACTGCGTTCACTTAACTAATGAATGGCAATGCGTTAAGCGATAGGAGATGAGGCAGGCCATGAAAGGATCTTTCATCTCGCCAACAGGACCCTCACATACCTACTAGTCCATCACGGATTCTCTAGCAACATGCACAGTAGACTAGACTGTGCTATTTTTACCAGGCCTCTAAGTAGATAGTACAAGATATATCCTGATGTAGCTAGTGGCTGTGGACAACAGGAAGCTACTCAGAAACCCCTGGTATGGAGATGGTGGGCCGGCTTCATATCCTTGGTTGCACAGCCCTATGGGCGGCCGACCATGCCTTGCTGTATCAGTGCCGAACAGTTCCCTATACCATACAAATTATCGACATCTACTTGTGATTGACTGTAGATGGTTAAGTCAAGCATCATCGCGTCTAGATTTCCTTTTAGTAGTGTGTCGGCTGTGGGCCATCGTTGCTCATCTCTAGTTCAGCAAGGTATCCGAAGCAACGGGCGCATTGTGCGGGTAATAAAAAGTACAGATTCTCGTCATGACCTACAGCCTTACGAGCCTTCATAATTGACCATCTTGCTAGTCATAAAATTCCGCATGAACAATAGTGTCATCCCATCCCGGCAGCAAGGATGTCAAAAGCGAACGTGTGTGGTTGAGACGGGAGGTTGTCTTTGTGTCGGTCATTCCCGCCCTAAGTTCATCTGATCCATGATGGTGGTGTGTATTCATCTAACGCTTAGTGTCTATCAGATACACTCACTGTGCGTTTTATCAAGGCACCGGCAGTGCCTTGTGCTATCTCGATCCGATCAAAATTCCTTGTCGACTCTCCGGAATAAGGGCATCAATACCTTTTGACTCGCTCTCTTGGGCCTGCCAGGAGAATCTTCAGTGGAGGATATGGTCAAATTTGTTGGGCTCAATCATTCGGCAATCCCCCGAGCCAACAAGGCGCGTGCAGATAGGATCGTGACCATGACCGGATGCAATAGAACTAGGATTCAGGGTAGATCAGCACACTGTGAAGCTAGAGCGCCCTAACCTCACCATGGCAGTTTGACAAACGGCCGCTAAGCCATACTAAAAGAGGTAGGACCATCTACCACACCGTCCACACGTCCGGGTTCCAGTGATGTTGCTAATCATTCCATAAGCTGAGACAGCGGCGAGGTATTGGCCAAAATGCACGGATCGGGGCCTGGACCGTAAGGATCTTTGGTTGGGAACGCGGGGTGAAGCAAATTACACGGAAGCGACTGGGTTGCGCATGAATGGGGAAGTTGGGAAGAAGCTAAGGATTTTCAGGCCCCTATACCAATCCCGTTAAGAGACAAGCACTGTTATATTTCGGGATAGCTTCACTAGACCTATTCCTATTTAAGCTTCATTTTTCGTGATACCATTAATTCCAGGAGGGAAGGCCCACCACCAGCTGAAGTCTAGGACATCGAGCGGTCAAGTGGAAAATCAGTTTCCCCATAGCACGTTCTTTTGCTACCATGGAGAAGTCAAGTTCAGCCCTGCCATTTGTTCGAAGAGGATCCATGAAGGATCCTGCGGGCGCCACTGATCCATACTAGCGGCCCAGCCTAGCAGCCCAGCCTAGCCAGGCGAGGCGGCGGATAGCACTGATTCCGCTGACTGCCAACAGTATCCCAAGTTTGTGCAGTGTAGCAACCATGTCGAGCTGGACGTTGACCTGCCACGAGCTTCAAGCCGGCAATATCCGGCCACGCCGAGCCGCATGGCGGACAACTCCAAGCACAACTGTTATCAGGTATGCTGCCTTGCGACGAGTATAAAGTCAACACGTCGACCACCTTCTTAGATGTATTTTCAGACCTGCATCGCCAGATCATCAACAAACAATCATCCTCATCCTCGTCTTCATCCCATCTTCATCCCGTCTTCACCCCGTCTCGTCTTGTTCTTTACCTCCTATTCTCAACATCAAAATGCGGGCTCACATCCTCCTCGTGGCTTCTTTGGCCTCCATCGCTTGTGCCATGCCTGGCGAGCAGCTGGAGTGAGTCCATTGATGCGAGCGGCCATTCATCTGCTAACATGTTCACAGACTTGAAGAGGGTACTATCTCGCAAGGTGGAATGTATCCGCCGCTCTCGGAAGAAGCACTGGAGCGTTGCGCCAAGGCGACCAACTGCGAGGTCTACCACACGGAGCGCGGCGACATCCTGCGCTTCAAGCGAGGCTATGAGCCTGGAACCGCAGAGTTCAACGCGACGTTTGCAGATGAGCTTGCGCTTTCTGCTTCGGTCAAGGATAGCGGCTTGCCCTATAACCTGACGGCCCTCGAAGCCGCTTCCCCCGACGTGTCCAAACGCCAGATCAACTGGGGGACGGAATTCTCCTCTGGAAAGTGGCGAACGGACTTTGGTGCTCTCAACCCCTGGGATGCGTTTGTCAAGATCTGGGACATGTGCCAGGAACGGTCGTGCTACACTGGCCGATACCAGGTGGGCACTTCGTTCCTGCATGGCATGTCGTGGGACAACGGCAACCTGGACCTCTACGCGAACGGCGAATACCCGGGATGGGATGCCCGTAACAAATTTGCCGAGTTGATCATGGCTGCATGCCAGAAGAACCAGAATTGGTGGCAGGCACAGGGTTGCTTGCCTCCACGAATCGGTGTCTGCACGGAAGCGCGATGGGTTTGCAACGCCCCTAACTACTACAGTGCTTCTCGCTGGGGACCAAACGGCGAGTTCGGAGGCTTCATGAACATTGTCGTCGAAAACAACAACAACGGAGGATATGATAGCTGCGCTGGTGTTGTCGATCAGCTCAACTCGCTCGTTGGGGCCATTAACGGATGGGGTGGATATTTCTTCGGATCTCTTAAGATGTTCTGCAGGTAAACTTCCTGAGTGCTATTAGTTGGTCGGTTCTTGCGAATTATATACGATACTTAGTCATTTCTTTTCCTAGTTCTTTGGGTTAAATAATCGATGTAATTGGACTGATACATCCCGTGACTTGCATCCTGAGCTGACTGTATGAAAGGTAACAGGCACAATACAACGATATCATAATAGAGAATGATTCAAATCCATCCATTCAGCATGCGCTAACTAGATAGCGCAAGCTAGTTATTTGTTCTGCACAGTCGCTTATAAGCACTTGGCACCGCTACCACTCGGGATACCCTGGCACGACTTCTTCTTTGTTCCTCCAGTGACGTTAATCTTTGACCAAGCCCAGTTCTTCGCGTTGGCGCACAGAATGTAAACATTTGTACCACTAGACTTGACAGTGCCGTGGACGTTGTTGATGGTAAGCCCGGTAATGGGGACACCACCAGTAGGCTTGCCCGTGGGACTTCCATTCTCGTAGTCCTGCTCGACGACGATGCCGTACTTGGCGATGTTGGACAGGGTGATGCCATCGTATGTGACGTCCGAGACGGATCCAGTAGCTCCGTACACCGTCTTGATACGAACACCATTATCCGAGTTGGAAATCTTGGAGTTCAAGATGCGGACCTTCTTGACCACGTTGTCGCTGCGTCCACCAACGCTCCCGATGCTGATGCCGTGGCCGCCACTGCAGTCTCCGCCTGTGAAAGTAATGTCGGTGCCGGAGTTGACGGCGAGACAATCATCCTGGTTCCTGACAATCGCCCCGGAGATGGTAACTCCAGTAGAAGAACCGACGTCGAACGCGTCGGTGTTGTGCCCGCCCTTGGTATCGCCCAGAGAATTATCGATGTGGACATCGGTGACAGTCAGCTGGTTGGCCTGGTTGATGCTGAAAGCCTGAACGGGGGTGTTGATAACTTTCAGGCCGTTGATGGCCGAGTTGGTCATCTTGTGTGCGGCAAAGAATTTCGGCTTCGTCTTTCCTCCATTGCTGCCCTTAGTATCCCACCACCGCTGGCCTTGGCAGTTGATGGAATGGTCAGAGGTTCCGTCAATGACGAGGTTATCACCAGAGATGGAGATGAGAGGGCCCTTCCATGTCTCGTAGCCAAATGTAGTTTCGCCCTTGAAAGTAACCTGTGGAAGCGGAATATCAGCGAGTCGGTACCTCGGTTATGTGACCAAAGCTCACTTACGTGAGTTCCCGACTTCAAGCCGGTAAGGTCCAATGTCTTTCCAGCAGGAACAGAAATGTTGTCCAGAATGATAGTGGAACAGCTTTTCTTCTGGCTCGCAACCTTGGCGGCGTCGGTAAAGGTGCAGGTAGCCCGAGTCTCGATGCCAGTACCCGGAACGGGGTTCGCAGCGGCAAGGCACACGAATGCGCCCAAAACAAAAAGAGAGGAAAGCATGATGGAAGCTTGAATGAGCGACGAGAAAACGAAATGAGTGAATGGCAGGCAAAATGGCTGTGCTTGCCTCGATAACATGTACAGAGTAGAAGGCGGGAGAATGAGAGGTTAACCCGACTGGATCGGCGGACAAACTACTGTGTATATACTCATCTTGCGCTGTTTGAAGCGGCCATCCTTGCCCGGATAATTCGAGCCGAGATTGTTATCGCTGGTACAAAATTGGAGTTGAACAAGGCCGCGATGAGGACCCGCCAATCGCCCTCCAATCTTGATGCCATGAATCCGTATGGAACGGGTAGGGCTAGAAAGCAGAGCGACGGAGGCATCTTGTTTACAGGAATGGATACTGCTAGTATGAATCTAGTCAAGTATCCGTATCGGAAACATGTCAAATGCTACGGGGAGCGGAACACGGCACGCCAAGTTAATGAATGTGGGTTTAGTTTGCAAAAACTGGTGGAGCGCTGTGGAAACAAAACGTCCACACCTTGTTCCGTTTTCACGAATTAGATGCCCAATGTGCAGGAGTCTAGTAGGTGTGCCCTTCGGAGACGTGCGGGTTGGCCCAATCGCCCTCGAAGCGGTGCCAGCCTCCGTTCTCGAGCTCGTTGGTCATGTACAGGCTCTGGACAACCATGTCGTAGTAGCCATCAGCAGGCGTCTTGCCGCCGCAGACATTGCCGCCCATGGCCACGTTGAGAAGGATCGTCATGTCCCTCATCGGCCGGGTTCCCTCGGGAATCGTCTGCTTCATGACGGCCCTGCCGTCAATGTACCACACCATCCTGCCCTGTCCCGGCTGGCCGTTCGGCTGCTCCCAGGCAAAGTCATATCGCACGGGCCGGGCGTGCATGTCTGGGATCTTGGTCCCCAGGACTCGGTGCTTGTGCGGCTCGTGGTGGAAGCCCCAATGGAGACAGCTGTGGTTCTCGTGGTCGCCGTTCCAGGTTTCGGCGATATCGATCTCGCCGTCAGTGGGCCAGGAGAATGGCTCCTCGGGAAGCAGCCAAAAGGCAGGCCAGATGCCCTCGGCGCACGGCGAGGTGATGACGGCCGTCAACACGCCCCTGTCCCGCGCAAGTGTCTGCCTGCTTACCAGCCGAGCGGACGTGTAGCGCTGCTCCGGGCTCGGGGCTCCGTTGTTCGCCAGCGCGCGTAGCACGAGTCTTCCGTCAGGCGTGCTGCGTATTCCCGCAATCAGCAACGACATAAGCTTCGCTTTCGCCTGAATTCTTACTGGAAGGCATTGGCGGGCTCAGCAGTGTAGTGCTGTAGCTCCTGGTTGCCCCAGCCGTCGGGCCCATTTCCCAGCTTCGCATCCCACTCGACCGTCACAGGTATGTCGGCGTTGAAATGAGGCTGCCAATATCTCTCGGCAGGGCGAGAGAATTCCGGAGGCGGTGGCGGTTGATTGAAGTGCTGCTGCTGCTGCTGCTCCTCTTCCTTGTCGCCAATGAGGTTCTCAAACTCCTGCTTGGCGCGCTTCAAATGATCTCGCCAGCCCATTGTGAGATTGTGATGGCTTCAGCTGCTGGCTACCGAAAGGCTCTGCTGGAGGTTCTTGTCGGTTTCTTATCAGGGCGATGCAGTGGAAGAAATTGTGTCCTCGACATCCGCCTAGTCCGTCTTGGCGTGACGTAAGCTGCCTTGGGCTGCGGCGCTCACTGACGCGTCGAGCGGTGTAGCCACTGTTTTAACTATCATTGGGTTAGGATGGCAAAGCCTCGAATGCTACCTGATGTATCCGGCCGCTCAAGACGCTCATTCACCTCGACACGGGACGATCGCGAGTTTGAAGCCGCATTCATTCATGTCCTTGTATAACCCATTAATCTGAGGGAAAGAAAAATAAGGAATGGGAGACGGCTTCCCTTGTTCTTTACCTGGAGTCGCTGCCCTGCCAGCATTGAGAATAAATGTTAACAAAGAAGCGCCGACGCGATGCGATCTTCACTTCCAGTTTCTACAAAGCACAATCCAACAGCCTTTGTATCATGCTCAATAACATTAATAATAAATGCAATATAAGGGCCGCAGACGTGATTGGACCTAGTATCCAAGCAGCAGAGTGCAGAATTTCCCGAATGTGTGCCTCAAAGGGATGTATACTAGCAACTTCAAAAAGGCCCCTTCTCATAGTAAATATGGTGTTAAATCAATGGATGACAGTTGGGAAGAAATTGTGCGAGAGTAGCAATCTCTGTGGTAAGATCGCAGACAAGGGGGCCTCATACACACAGGGTTAAGAAAAGTGTGAGGTTTGTGGCTGTGGCTGTGGCAATCGAAGTGTAGTTCATTCCAACTTCGGACACGGCTCAAGAGGTAATCTCCGTGTTCAATGAGGTGCCGGGGTCTGTATGAGGGTCAGACAGCGGCTGAAGTCTGAGACCATGCCACAGGTCCGTGACGAGCTCACGTGGCAGCTTTGATGGTGATATCTTTCTTCTTACAGTGCTTATAAGAATCTATGATGTAGCAATGAGAAATACGCCGACACAGGACATGCACAAAGCAGCGCTAGTTCATAGATAGTCTCCTCCCAGCCTTGCCATGTTGCGGCGGTCTGCCATCGACGCCTAGGCGTAAGCCGCCTCGTTGTCATCATGACCAGTCCTGCGGCTGAACTATCCATGCTGTCTTGATGGTTTTGGGCTAGGAAGGTTAGACGGATGGTGTGTCAATAGGTTTGGTCTGTCGGCGAGCTGAGTTGGCCTTCATCTGCCTTTCCCGGTAATGTTCAACGACTGGCGTTGTTGCCTCTGACAGGAACCCTAGTATATCCCGGTACTATCTGATTGATAAATGCAAACCACTCCCGTGCTACACAAAGTGCTTGTCCAGTCGAGTCATGCGGAGCCAGGGCCATCACAGTCTAATCCAAGCTGACAGGAGCAATCTTCTGGGAACGTTCGGCACCTGCTACTGCCGATGGATTTGGCAGGGTGTTGCGCAGTGTTAGCCTCGAGTGGCTGATATCCCGACGTGTGCACTTGGCCCAGTTCGGGCTGTCGGCCCTGGTCCTTGCATTTCAATAGTTCGAGTCAGCAGAGGGGAAGAGGAAGAAAAAAAGTTTCAAGTGCGGCAGATCGGCAAATTTGCGACGACCCTTGCAGGCCCGGACAGAACTTTCTCTCGGAGGAATGGGAACAGGGGGCTGCCAAGAACAAAGCGCAAAAGCGCAAGGGGAGGGAGGTCGAAAAGGTCTGGCCTGAAGGCTGGCCGACGTGGGTGCATGACAAGGTAGGAGATGATGTGTCACATTCACCGTCATGGCGGGCGCTTTCTGCCATTCCAATGCTACCCTCATCGGTTCATGGGGTGACGTGTAGCACGGCTATGACCTGATCACGATGCAGGCCCTCAGCAACGAGTCCCCGGCCTCCAGCTCACTCCCTCTCGTACATACGTACATACGAAGGGGGGCTGTGGGGAATAATAATAAAGTGTGGACGGATGGATGGAGCGAGGGGAGCGCGCGGCACGGTCCGGGAAGCTCTCTCGGAAGAGGAAGAGGGGTCGCAGCCCAAAGGTGCCCGTCATTCGCGTGTGCTAATGCTTTTCGAGGGCCGCGGGAATCAGGCACAGTCTCGCCTCGCCTCGCGCCCCCAGATCGAGCATGGCTGCGTCCACACTGTAGCCTCATGCAGCATCTCTAGTCACACGAGAGCTGATTTACAGGGTCTGCACGCATGCAGCTCAGCGAACGGTGACGAATGGGAAACGCCGTGGCTTGAGATGAGGTGTGGCAAGCCAAGACCATGTGGGAAACGCTACTGCCGCCATGCCATGCACAGAGCAATAAAACCATCAGCCTCACCGGGGGGTCATCATATGCCGGCTGGGATATTGCCTGCTTCTTTCTTACTTTCTTACTTCTGAGCACAACACGCCCCGCTGCAAGCTTCCGAATGCGATCGTGAATGGATCTCGAGAAGGCGGTCTGGTCCTTTCTTTTCTTTTTCCAGCGGATTCCTCTTTGTCTTCCCCCCTGTCAGCCAAGCACCCCGAGCCGTTTATTCCTCGTATACGGATACAAAGGGTCCAGATCGGGCACACCCTGGACGCCAGCTTCCATCGTCTCCGCCATCTCCTTCCCTCCGATGCAGGAGGGAAGCCAGCTGCTTCTTTACTAGCAGTATTCATGGATTGGATTCGGCAGATCGTCGCAGGGGAGCTCCACCGTCGGTCTGATGCTGGGTCCCCAGGATCGTGAGCTAGCTAGGCGAGGCAAGCAACCCGGCCTGTCTACTGTTCTAGATCTCATCTTGGCATGCCGTAGTCCCAGCTGAAGCAGCCATCCCCATGCTCGAGCATCGTGGCCCTACCGCTCTCAACAGCCCAAGTCAGGCGGGGACTTTGACCTCGTCCCTCGTCCTCAGATCCTCTGGACGCGAGTATATAACCCTCTCGCTTCTTCCCGTCCCCCGTCCTGCTTCTGCTCTCCATCAAGCCCATTGAGTGCCTGTTCCACCCTCGCTTCGCACCTTCTCGCTTGGCTTCCTTTGCTTCATTCGTCATGACAGCCACCAAGACGATCCTTGCTGTTGCAGCACTTTCCCTGCTGCAGCACGCGCAAGCCACCAACTTCCAGTATCCTCCCTGCCTCGACCCCTTTCAACCCTTTGTTTACTCGGGCTGCTTCCAGGATGGCTCCCCTAGAACCCTTGAGTACCGTTCAGAGCAGTCCAGCAGGAACATGACCGTTGAGGCATGTGTTGCTGAGTGCAAGGGTACGTCTCGTAAACCATCCTGTTCACCACATAAAGGCTCACCTTCCTCTAGGTAACGGCTTCCGCTACGCCGGTCTGGAGTACTATGGAGAGTGCTACTGCGGTGCCACTGTCAACTCGCCTGCGCTTGATGAGGGTCTCTGCAACCTGCCATGCAACGGCAACAACACCCAGACTTGTGGTGGCAACGACGCTCTGTCCATCTATCAGGATCCCACCTTTCCCACTCATCCTGGCGACGTGGATATCGAGGACTATGTTCCTCTCGGTTGCTACACCGATGATGGTCCCAATGGCCGCTCCCTTCCCTGGGTCCGGAACATTCCCCAGGACACCTTCACCCCTGCTCAGTGTTTGTCCTCCTGCCGTGACCGTGGTTTCCCCTTTGCCGGTACCGAGTATGGCCGTAAGTTCGCCCTCTAAATTCATCCTTCCGCTTTTGCTGTGGACCTAGAACTGACCTTGTAACCAGAGGAATGCTACTGTGGTTCCGTCTTGGGCAACTACACTACCGAGGTCGGTGCCGAGGAATGCAACATGCCCTGCCGTGGAGACGCTTCCCAGACCTGCGGTGGCAGTCTGCGCCTGAACCTCTACGTAGCGAGGGAGCTCTTGTCTCTTGAGCCTTGCGGCTACGAACCTCCGGTTGATACCACCACCACGTCTGTGCCGACTGCTACGTCGACCACAAAGTCTTCCTCCTCCACTACCAAGGTCCCTGATACCACCACTTCAAGCACTACCAAGGTCCCTGATACCACCACCACTTCAAGCACTACGAAGGCCCCTGATACCACCACCACTCCAAGCACTACCAAGTTTACCTCCACCACTACTACCACCTCGTCTGTCTGTACCACGACCATCACTCCTCCTAACGACTGCGAGTACAAGGTCGGAAAGTGGTGCGCTCCTCACTTCCCTGACTGGGAGCACGAGAATGAATGCCTCAACGCGTGGAAGACGTGTGCCAAGCTGGTTACCTCTTGCTGGAAGTACGCTGGCTTCCCTGCCTCCCTCGAATGCTTGAAGTTCAGCAGCTGGTGCGGAGACATCAAGAAGTACTGCAACAATGATTGCAAGGGCAAGACTTGCAGCAAGAAGGGCTGCTTCGACAAGTACAAGCCTCAGCACCCTAACCCCCCTAAGCCTCCTGTCACAACCACCTACCCTTGCCCTACAACCACAGTCAAGACCACTACCACCAAGACCACCACCACTGTTGTTCCGGAGCCGACCAACATCTGCAAGCAGCCTACTTCCAAGTGGCACAACTATGGTCCCGGCAACCCCGTTGGCGGAATTGAGCTTCCTTTGGTTACCTGCAATGATATCAAGGAGGAGTTCTCTAGCCGTCCGTTCAAGCTCTACACGGAGCCTGACACTCACAAGTGCAAGTCGTACTCTAAATGGTCTTGCTCTGACGCTTGCAAGGATGCCTGCGAGGAGCAACACGAAGAGTGCAAGGAGACGTACGTGGAGAGCTGCAAACCCGCCTGGGGAAGCGGCAAGGAGTCTCCCAGCAAGGCTCACGAGAGGTGCACTGCCCAGTACAAGGACTGCTTGATTGAGAATGCCTGGGTCGACCCTGGTAATCGCTGCAAGAACTGGGGCAGCGGCTTGAAGAGGGTCTAAAACTGGTGGAGATGAGGAGACATGAAAGGGCGAGCAAGCCCAGTATTTCCTCCAGGTGGCTCTTAATGCCGCCCCCTAGTTTCCGCTCCTCCCCCATTTCTCTTCACGTATTACTGGTATTTTTAGTCTGGGACCTCTTCATGGGGTCGCGTAGCTAGCTGATGAATTCCAAGCTGTATTGTCTAAATTCCTGACTGCCCCGTTAAATCTGTACTTGATAACGTTGTTTTAGCTCCGCAGAGCCCTTAGTAGTAGACTCTGGAACCAATTGAGCGGCAGTAGATATCAGTTGCCTCCTCAAATTGCATAAAACTAGGCCCCGGTTACTAAATACCCAAGCATCTACAAGGGACAGATCATCTCCACCCTTTCTTCTTCAACTCAATTGCCAGAATACACCGCCCTGTCTGGCGCCATCACAATGTCCCAGGATCTCTTTGTAACGCTCCCATCGGGTTGCCGGATTTGCTACAACGTAATCGGCAACCCATCTGATCCCACTATACTTCTGATATCTGGACATAGCACCTCCATGACACAGAAGACAGACGGGATTCTCGGTTTTCTCAACACACCCGAGAACCCCCACTGTATCGTTCGCTTTGATCACCGAGACACTGGTCTTTCCACCTCGTTTCCCACGCCCCCAGGCGATGCCACGGATCCAGTGTACAGTCTTTCGGACATGTCAGACGACGTTGTGGGCTTGGTCAAGCATCTAGGCCTCAAGGCTGTCCACCTGGTTGGCGTCAGCCTGGGTGGACCTATCGCATGGCAAGCAGCTACTCGTCTGCCTGAGGAAACGCGCAGCTTGGCTCTGGCTCTTACCAGCCCTGTCGGACGTCAGCAAATTCCCACTGACAACTTGCCACCACTGCATCTCGAGGGGCAGTACCTCCTTGGCGAAGCCTACGAGCCTCCAAATGATCCCAACGACGATGCGGGTTGGATAGAGGCATACGACAAACTTAGTCTGTGTCTTTCTTCTCAGCCCCCTACAGAAGAGGAGAAACTCGAGTCAAATAGAGAGTCCGAAGTCACCTACTATCGTGAAAAGGAGAGCGGGACCATGTGGACAAAGATCAATCACTCTGGCGCCTCTGGACCCAGGTGGCCACGCGAGCTACTTAAGCATATCAAATGTCCCACGGTTATCATCCATGGAGAAAAGGACCAGATCTTTCCAGTTCAGCATGCGGAAGCGTTGAGGGGCGACGTGGAGGGAGCAATGCTGGTGGTTCTTGAGGGGTGTGGTCATGAAGTACCCCATCGTGTTCGACAAAAGATGGCTGATGCGATTCTGGCCAATATTAAAAGGACCAGTGAGACCCTCACAGCATAACAGCCTTGACCCCGTGTAGAGGGTAGTGGTCACTGCATGATTTAAGTGGGTTTTTCATCTTGCGTAGTTATTTTCAAGCGCTGCTTCCGCCCCTAAACATACTCGTATTGCCTTGTTAATCAGGTGGGATTTCCTGTTTGTAGACCCCAATGGGATACAGACCAGCGGCTTTGAGGAGGCCCCCTTTGATCATAAAGATAATATTAGATTAATAAATACCAATTGGTTAGAAATTTCAACTGAGAAAAGCTTGACGCTTGTAGCTAGAGTGATGCTGATGTTAGAATTTTCTAGCCACCGCAGTTGAACTTCCATCATGATGCCGCTGTGGCGTCAGGCGCGAGAAGGCTTCGGCGAAGGATGTAGTCGGGTCTGACAACATACGATGAGGCTTTGGCGAGTGACGCCGTCGGGGTGACTACGAGACGGCTTGTTCCGGGGGATTCGCTTGAGGCTGCGGTAACTCTATATCAAGGTTTTCGATGAAAAGTCGATCTGCGGATGGGTGGAGAGAAAACTTTATCCAGAGTCGCTAGCCACAACATCGCCAAGTCTAATATCGTGTTTACGGCTTGGGACCCCTCCACCAGTGCCTACCACAACAGCAACTCGGACTCCTTGGAAGATTCCTAGCATATTTTGAACCCCCTTCTTCACTGTAGCCGATGTGCCTTCGTCTCCTTGCGGTAAATGGCATATGTAGCCCGCTTGCACTAGCCATAGGAGCCCCCGCTGCAGTATATCTATCCAGACCGCAAGTGAAACTAGGCCGCTAAATTCCCTTAAGCAAGCGAATGAAATGTCGTAGCTTTACCTAAGACTTTGGCAATGAGAACATTATCTTGTACTTAACAAAAGGGGAGTAATATTACCTGCAGCTAACAAAGGGCGATTAGATTAATAGATAACAATTTGTTAGAAAATTCAACTGAGAAAAGCTTAGGTATGGCTAATAATAAGGTTTTCTAGTTATCCATACCATTACAATCGGTTAGGAGTTGCTCCTGTGGCGTTAGGCACAAGAAAGCTTCTGCCCGGTGACTTAATCAGAGCTAGAGAAGGCCTTGGTAAGTGACGTAGTCGGGTCTGGATGAGGCTTCCGCGATAGGAGTAGGAATGTGTTGGGCAGATCGCAGCCGGCGAGAAAGTTAGGCGCATTTGACGCGTCATACAAAGGTTCATCCGATCCAAAGTCTATTCATGACAAGCTTTCGTGTATATTTATCAAGGTCTGACTCTCCCACCTTGATCTCCTTGACAGAGTATCCCACTGGCTCACGCAGGTAACAGAATCACTTACACACACAGCTCCAAATCAAGGTGAGCAAAAAAGAAAAAAAATTAAAGCCATTGCCCCAGACTAATGACTTGGCTATACAGATGCCCACCGCAAGCGGATTTGTTAAGAGTGTCGCTGGCGGCAGCAAGTTCAACGCTACGTTTCTTATCAATGACATCCAGTATCATTTTACCGGCAGCTTTAACCCTGCTGTGCAAGAGTTTACATCCAACGGGGCAACCTTAAACTATGAAAATTTGAATCAGTTGACCGCTACGAGGGATTTTGAAGGAAGGATTGGCGCGGAAAACATCTCGTTCATAGTCACAAATGGTCCAAAACTCCAGGGGCCTCTCAACATGCCCATCAGCCAAGCCTCGTACGTGTCTGGAAGAGGAGTCTGGGTAATGTGATGATAGGTGCACGCAGAAGTTGTATTTGTCGTGCTTACATGTACGTTGCCCAGATAGTGTGAAGCAAGCCAACTATAACACGTGTGGTTACTATCCTGTAATGAGCTTGGTAAACGAAATTGAGGTGTGTGCTGTTTACATACAAGCTTCAACCCACAAGGTCTCAGATTCATCGAAGTTATTATGTTTCCAGCACTGCTGAGCTCCGCACCATCTATGATGAATGGGCAGTATCCTACAACAAGGAACCCGAAGCGAAGGAGCTGCACATGACTATGTTGGTCCAGCCATTGCGGCGCAATACGTCGTCAAGACCCTGGGCGGAGCTCCCATAAGCCTCGAGACTCGCATCCTCGACGCCGGACGCGGCACTGGGCTCGTGGGCATGGAGCTCTCCAAAGCTGGGGCTCACTACATCGATGGAGTGGACCTCTCACCAGGAGTGCTGAAAGTTGCGAAATCTCTCGGCGTGTACCGGCATCTGGACCCTGTCGATCTGTCGCAACCTCTCCCCAAAGCATCTAGCTCATACGACATCACCATGTGCGTGGGGACCATGACGCAGGGCCATGTTGGCCCAGTCGCTCTTGATGAACTACCTCGTGTGGTGCGTCAGGTGGGCTTCATTGTTGCTATTGTTCTCGGGGATATCTGGGAGAGTGGTGGATACAAGACTCACATCGAGAAGCTGGTCGGCAGGGGTCAGACAGCGCTTTTAAGTGCGGAGCTAGAAGAGTACCGGCGAGGTGCTTGTGTTCAGGCTCGTATGGTTGTCCTCCAAAAGACCTAGCGATGACAAGCTACAAATGGACTGGCAGATACAAATACTCGCCACCAATCCTCTATTGACGCATCAAGCACTGCGGTAAAACAAGGCAATCTCATTGAAGGTGACATCTTGACAGCCTATAACTACTCAATTTCCCATAATGTGCCGTTGACAGTGTAGGTGCAACTGGCATATGGCAGATATGTGACGGCCTCACGACCCAAAACCGGTACGCAGCCCACATTCCCTCCTGGCTGTGCTATTCCAACGTTGAGCCAGACCGTCCATGCGCCATTGAGCCCATTCGGACAAGCGATGAATGAGGCGCCGTCAAATGTCAAGGAGCCAGAGTCATCCAGGCTCCAACCATTGAACTCGGCGCCGGGGGGGATCCAATGATCTTGAGTGAGGTAGCCAATCTTTCCTTGACCTTGGTTTGTGTCAGAGGAGTTGTCATAAATGACGGGGGGTAGACTTACCAGCCGCGGAACGGTCGACCCAGACAGTTTGCACCGGATTCCTGCTGCTGGAGAAATATAGCCCATCGCCAATGATGCTCATGATGACAGTACTTGGATTGTTTACCGATGGGCACAAGGCATCGTTTTGCTCCAGGTTGATGTAGATGTTGCTCAATGCCGCGTTAAAGTACCCGTTGTGAATAGGGCTGCATGCGTTCTCGGCAACGAGGCGAAACGCTTGAGCCGCTGCAACGCCTGCGAGAAGGGGTGTAAAGAGCAAGACCTTCATGGTAGACTCAGAGGTAATACTGTAAGAGAATCAACTTGCACGGCAATTATGTATCAAGCCCGCTGGATAAGTAACTAAAGACATTGGTTTTCGTGGCTGGCTGAGAGGTCAGCTCGCCCGCTCTATATACGTCTTCCTACCTCCGAACAAGATCCAGCCACCTCGTATTTGAGCCGAGTTCCCCTGTCAAAAGAAGACTTTTCATATGTCAATCATTGCGCGTCCTCCTTTCAGCTGAACCACAGACGAGTAGTCATTTAAGCCGTCAGAGTACATGTCATCTGCGGCTGAATGCAGTGCAACACAGTTTCTCGTATTTCTGAAACATCTCTTCTGTGCGGGGATCGTGGAGGTCCGTCCGTCAAAGGCAGAAAGAATTTCCCATCAAGTAGGGGCAGAAGCAAGACTACGCTAGGCACATGTGATGAAACGCTCGCTGCTATTACATTTCTCTTGATAGTGATAAAAACGATACAGAGTACCCTGAGAGTCGCCAATTCATAGGCACTTGGATTACTCTTCCACCACCTCAAACTGCTGCGTCAACCACACATGCCAGTTGTCCGACGCGCGAGGGTTGCCGAAAGGTGCCAGGGCAGCGACTCTGAAGACGTATTTACCCGGCTTGATCTGCGTGCCATCCGCCAGCTTGCCAAGCCACCACGCCTGTATTGCCACGTCACGGGGCAGGTTGTACATGGGGAAAGACCAGATCATGTTGAGGTCGTCTGTCTCGGGGTCCACGATGGGGAAGTTGGGGCTGCTCTGGTAGTCGAAGCTGGTGGCTGCGCCGACAAACTTGTTCTGTCCAGGCACGGGCGGGTAAACCCATTCGCGCTCACGATAGCTGGCCTCAAAGATCTGGGTAAAGTCAGTCTGGTTCGGCTTTCTGGGGACAGAATCAACCTACATCCCAGCGATACTCGCGACTTCCATAGCGGAAAATGGTCTGCAGCTTCGGGAAGTCCTGGGCAGTGGCAGAGAGATTGAAAGTGAAGCTATCCATTTCATGAGTGACTAAATCCAGACGGGTGGGATAGAACATACCTTGAATGGTTTACCAGGGGTGTGTTGGCCGGGCCGGACACAATTCTTGGGTAGTTGTTCTGAGTGAACCACATATCGGGGACGTCGCGCTTAAGGTCGGCAGCCAGACCGAAGTATGGTACCGAGAGCTCATCGCCATTGTTTCCACTCAGGAGGATCTTGCCGCTGTAGATGGGGAGTCGAGGAGCGTTCAAGCCCTGGGGTTGCTTGAAGTTAAACCTGTAAATAGGTCAGTCGTTGCCCATCAATCACGATACTTGCTAGCCTTACTGGACTCTACGGGTCTCGCCGGGCTTGACAACCACTCTGCCACCTGGAAGGGAAACCGATGGCGTGATCTTGATGGGAACAAGCTCATCCAGATCCTTGATTCGGGGAGCAAATTCCGCCTCAGAAGCATCAGTGAACTGTGTCTCGAAGCCCGCAGCATCCTGGACGGTGAAGCGGTACTCGACATCCTTGGAGTCGTTGTTGGTAATCTCAACCGAGTGGTAGCGCGAGAAGTGGTGAGTGTCGTTGAGGTGAAACTTGGCAAAGGACAAGCTTGTCTTGTAGTTCAGGACGGCAAAGGCATCCACCAGACCCGTGCCAACCTGGACAGGAGGGGCCCAGAAGCCGAAGTCCTTGCCAGTGCTGTCGGTGTACTCGACCGTCTTGCCAGTGTTCATGATGCGCGTCTGGAGCATGTGAGCGAATCCGCGGCCATGGACGCTTCGTCCGCCGTACTTTCCAATGTATAGAGCGGCGATACCAGAGATGTAAGGCGTAGCCATGCTGGTTCCGCTAAACTCTCTGTATTCACCGTCCATATACGTGGACAGGATACGCCCTCCAGGTGCTGCAATATCGGGCTTGATGGCCAGGTCGAACGTGGGACCCCACGAGGTGAACTGGGACGGCTTTCCACCGAGCGAGTTCCAAATTCCGACATAGTTGGTGTTGGGATCGAGCGAAAAGTCGGCGGTGACATTTCCGCCGGCGAGAATGGTGTTGATGATGGCTCTTCCGGCATCGTTGGTGATCATGGCTTTGGAGCTGTTGGCCCATCCGCTACCGGAGAAGGAGTCGATCCTGCCGTCCTGCATGTACATGAGAACGTTCTTGGCGCCGCGTCTGTTGACGTGGAACTCCTTGGTCATGTCGGTACAACCGCCAAGCTTGATGAGAGGGATGACGCCTGACAGGTCGAGATCCTCGGGCAGCGGAGTGCACGTATCGTTGACCACGTTCGGGTCAAGATTCATGGGCACGATGGGCACCCCGACGGTATCCGAAGAGATCATGTTGAAGTCGGGCTTGTAGGCAAGGATAGATCGGTTGGAGTGGCCATCGAGGTTGAAGGTGGCGGCCCAGCGGCGGCCGCTCCCCATGCTCGCGTCAATCGATGCAACTGCCAAGGCATCGTTTGCGGCTGCGCCCGAGCTCATGGACCAAGGCCCGAGGTCACCGTCATTTCCGGCGGCAATGACGACGACAATGCCCTCGTCGACCAGACGACGGGAGACCTCCGCCCAAGCACTCTCTGCCCAGCCGCCGGCGCTTCCAACACTGGCGGAGACGATGTCCATCTGTTATGGTCAGTTCTGCTCATTTCAGGCTGGAGAGATTGCCTCGTACCCCATCCTCGTAAGCCTTGAGGAAAGCTTCGATAATCGTCTCCTCGTCGGTACCACCCTGCTTATATTAGTTGTGAGCGTCCACGGAGATGCATCCTTCACGTACTGATCCAAAGACCTTGTAAGAGTACAGCGTCGCCTCGGGTGCAACTCCAGTAAATCTTGACCATCGTCAGCTAGCGTTAAGCTGCAAGAGAGCATCATCTCTTACTGGTCGCCTTTGCCTCCGATAATGCCGGCAACGTGGGTGCCGTGCCCTTGGATATCCATGGGATCTTCATCGGGAATCTTCTCCTCGCCGGGAAATGGCCACCAGGCTGTACCATGATTAGAATTGTCCCATGCTTCATGATAGATGTCGACTTACTGTCATCGCCAACAAAGTCGTATCCACCAGCGACTTTGCATCCTTCTCCGAAACAGCCACCAAGCTACAAGTAATTAGACAACGGCCCCAAGTCTTCCCAGCAAAGCTCGGTACTTACAGCAGGATGCCTGTAGTCAAGTCCCGTGTCCACAATGCCGATCTTGACACCCTTGCCGAAAATTCCCTCTTCGTGAAGGCGATCGACACCCGTCATGTCGTGGATAAAGTACTTGGGCGCAGCAGCATCATCGCTAAAACTGCTTCCCTGCACGACGGGCGAAAGATTGATGCGCGTAGAGTGCCATGCCCGGACAACAGATTGGATGGACTGCAGCGCATCCGTGTTGAGGCTGTCGGACTCGATGGCGATTCCGGAGAAGATGGCCGAGTCAAAGACCTTGACAACGCGGCTTCCGGATTTCGACTCGATGTGCTGGATCAGATCCCCTCGGCTGGCAGTCTGGAACGAATGAGAAGTCTGTGCAGGTCACTGCTTATGGGAGGTTCTCACCTGGTCAATCTCGACGATAAACCTCTTGGGGGCGACGCTGGACTCTTCAGCCGTCTCGTTTCCAGACACATCGCGTCGGAAGGACCTGCTAGCGCTGGTAAGGGAGCTGAAGCCCAGCAAGCACGGCACAAGACTTGTAACCCTCATGGTTCCTGATGTTGGGAGCCGCTGCGATGTCACAGGAACTGGAAGTCAACTCATTCACTCAGTATTTGGATATTGGCATGGTCTTTATAGCGCCTCATCTTGCACCCGTTCTCTGATCAATCTCGTATTCAGGAATCGTGACCGTTCCACTATGCTCAAATAGGCTGGTCCTTAAGGCTCAGTGGAGTTGAATTCCCAGCTTTGTCGTGCGTTAAACAGGAGCCCCCAGCAAGCAACCCGCTGGCTAACTGCTCGACTCCGCAATTACGGCACTCAATGGCCCGGTCCGTGGTCAAAGATGCCATGAATCAACCCAACTTGGACTTGTACCAGAATACGACTACATATATATTAGGTCTAGATCATCGGCAGTATTTGGTGCCCTAGCTAGACCAGCTGTGAAAGCTGGGGGACAGCCCTTCTGCCAGCCCTGTTCAGCCCAACATTGCTCAGCCCAGGCCCTGGCAAACCTGGCTTCACTATGGGCCCATGGGGCGCTATTTGCCAAGAGGCCCACGAGTCAAGGCGGCTCCGTGTTCGCCCAGGTGCCAGCCAGCAGTGCAGTGCATTACTGGTGGCTATGGGCTAAGTACGGAGTATCCCAGCATAATTTCCTGGCTGCATAAAGCAGCTGGGCAAGGTGACAGGCACAGCGCCGTCCTTCAAATACGAACAATCGTAACCCCAAAAGGCAGGAGTCTCGAAATTCCTAGAAAACCGCTCTAAGGTTTGGGCCAGTCTTCAATATTCGCGCGGCGAGAATGGCGGATGTCCCACTGATCATCATGACGCCGGCAAAGACCTTGAGACCAACCCAGCTCCCAGGTCCTTCAAGAATAGCGCCGGCGATGGGCGACGTGATGAGTCCACCAATGGCGGACACGAAAAAGGTAAGGCCATTGCGATAACCTAGCTCTTCAGGAGGAGATATCTGAGCAACAAGAGCCGCCATCAGGGAAATGTAGGCTCCTGAGAAGATGCCAAAAAGGACGGTAAACGTGACTGTGACGGGGAGGCCATGGGCGGGAATCCACATGGCGAGAATTAGGGTGCCAGACATGTAGCATGCCACAATGAAGGAATTGTATTTTCCAAGCTTGTCGGAGATGTATCCGGATCCGAGACGACCAACCAGGCTACCAGCTGTCAGCAATTTCTCGTCTGAGAACCCATTGATGTCACTCACCTTGACGCATTGTAGATTGCCACCAAATTCTGAGCCATTTCGGTCTCGAGACCAGCCCCTAGAGCAACGGATGGGATATACGTGACTGGGACGTAGAGACCAAAGGGCACCAGGAACAGGCCGGCCAGGAGCACCACAAAGGCAATTTCGTGGAATGGCTTGATGAGCGAGCTGCGAGGAAGCTTGGTGTGCGTGCGGACGCGGCGGGAGCGCAGCGTCAGATTCGTAATGATGAGCAGCACCAGGATGACGAATGCGGCCGTACGCATGGCCCAACCATACCCAACAGTCCGAATCATGTTGCTAATCATGATGGGGAACACGACACCGCCAACGCTGGCGCCCGTGGCCATGACTCCGAATGCAAGACCACGGCGCGTAGAGAACCATTCGCTGATGACAGTAATGGCGCAGATGAAGACGGCGGCAACACCAATGGCGCTGCAGACGCCCTGTGACAAGAGCAGCTGGTAGTATTCTGACGACAAGGAAGCCATCATCAGGCCAAAGACGTGCATGAAGGAACCCACAATGACCAAGATGCGCAAGCCATAGCGGTCATAGATTCTCCCTATGATGGGTCCCAGGAAGGACATGAAGAAGATCTGCAACGAGGGAATCCAAGAAATCTCACTGGAGGAGTAGTCTCTCAGCGGGCCTGTCTCGTAGTAGACCTGGAAGGTTCCGACAGCTGTACACAAGACCATGTTAGAAACTGTTGAACTCTACGAATCGCCAATGGAGAGAACTCACTGTTGATCCAGCCATAAGCGCAAAAGGACGCGCACCAGGCTCCCAGGATAACCAGCCAAGCTGCGGCGCCACCATCGGGAATCTTGTCGGTCTCGTCGATCGACGTCTCGTTGTCGGTAGAGACGCCAATCTCCTTTTCTGATTCAGCCGTCTGCGCCAGGGGATCCTCGTTTCCAGTCTCCCGATCCGTATACGTACAGCGATCATTCTTCTCGGCGGTGGCTGCGGGTCCGAGGTCGGCAGGGCTGGAGTCTTGTGCAGCCATGGCTACTGGTCAGGGGAGCCGGGCAGCTTGGCGATCAAGGGAATTGTTCCGAGATATGCAAGCGGTCCTTGCAAATAGTTGATTCGCAAGAGGGAAGAGAGGCATGCTACGCCCAGTGGGCGTAAGCTAATATTTGTACATCTATGCGGTCCCACAGTCCTCTCTGAACGAGAGCGAAAGATTCGGCAAGTGACTCAATCCCGGGGACAATGGCAGGGGGGGAGGGCGAATCCCGCAGTCTTGAAATTCTTTTTCTATGGGGATGGATGAATTAGTAATTGCCATTGGACTACGCCGTTCTCCGTTGGGGGGAAATTGGCAAAGACCCATTGCGGGGAGCCTCATATCCAGTTGGTGCCGTTGCCGTCGGCCCTGGTCTACGGGTCAACACTGCTTAACTTGGCGTTGCTACTCCGTACTTCATTGCTATGACTGAGACTGACTGTTCTGCTGTTTGGTATAAGAACTCCGCCGCCATTGTGCTCTGCTTTGCTTTGCTTTGCTTTGCTTTGCTTTGCTTTACCCAGCCATTTGAGTAGAAACAGATTCAGAGACTCCAAGTTCGGAGATCAGTTCGATTCGAAGCGGGGCTTGGCCCCTCATTTCATTAAGAAGAGGATAGGTGCCGATGTGGGAAAGTACATCTGTAGCGAACCCACTGCTCATGGCTCCGATGAGCCTAGCCAAGAAGTTATGTGTAATACTCGTGGGCATCAGTAAGGAATCGGCAATTCTCAACTTCATAAGAGGAGGGATTGCAGATAAGGATCTCCGTTAAACGTGTACTGAACATGGCGCGAACTTCTATCTAACGTGGCAGGGTGAGACAAGAAGACATTATTACAGACAATTGAGATCACACTACAGAAATTGTAACCAGGGAGGAATGGGAGTTTACCAAATTGTTACGGCACACTCGAGCCGCACGACACGTGACCCTTGGGTCACGTGTCGCCCAGGACCGAGGCGACCCACAGGACCTAGGGAACGGTCCCCAAGGACCGAACCGGTCCCAACGGGACAGCCACCGGTCCACCGTAGATATATAGGAGGTCGAGTACCGCAAGTTCCTTGGAAGTACTCAACAGCTATCAATACAACTTAGTTACGCTCCTACCTTTGGTAGACAGCACATTACCAGACGTAACGCCACGACCGACACTGTAACATAAACCCGACTCAGCCCTTTGGGACCTTAGTCACCGATCTACCCCCACCTACCCACCACCTAGGATAGGCCGGATCGTTACACAAATACAAACTTCAAACTTCAAAGAACATAGATTATGCTCATAATACTGAGGCCGAGCTTGGATGTCTTTGTCCCTTTGAGTGTGCGAAGGCTCCAAACTAGTCACTAACAGGGATGTCAGCCAGTAACTACTCCTACAGGTAAAGGTGATTTTCTAGTGATTCTATATATTACATCTAAGTACTGACCTCTACATTCTAGGTACTGGTTATATTCTACAGCTAGGCCATTAATGAATTATTTTTTTATATACATAGGGGCTCATACAAGCTTGGAGCCTTCGCACACTCAAAGGGATACATTACCACATCGCCGATCACAGTTTACGCCTTGTGGCCTCAGACATCTATCTATATTCTGCCACTCTAACCCCCCCAAGCTGCGTGAGATTTTAATCTGGTCGTTGTCGCGGATCTGCCTTCTTCAGCTGCCAACGCTAGCATGCGCCTCATCAATGTCCACAGTCTTGATCTCGAGGAATTTTCCGGCTCAAACATCCCCGCATACGCCATCCTCTCGCATACGTGGGACAAGAACGAGGCAACTTTTAGAGAATGGACAGGTCGCCGGGCACGCATGTTTCGGTGGAGGCGGCCTGCCATTCTCAAGGTATGGCAAGCGTGTAAACAGGCTCGCCGCGACGGGTTTCCATACCTCTGGGTAGATACGGTCTGCATCGATAAGTCCAGCTCCTCTGAGCTGTCGGAAGCCATTAACTCCATGTTCGCCTGGTATCAGCACTCCAAGGTATGCTATGCCTATCTCTGCGATGTATGTCCCTCCGACATGGCTATAAGAGAAGGGTTTAAGCCTTTTGAGCAAAGTAAATGGTTCACTCGCGGCTGGACGTTGCAGGAGCTCATTGCTCCGCAAAATTTCATCTTCTATTCTGGGGGGTGGAAAGTCTTGGGAAACAAGAGAGCCATGGCAACGCAGTTGTCTCAGATTACCAATATTGACGCTCTTCTCCTACTAGGGGAGCGACGATTGGATCAGTTCAGCATTGCGCAGCGCATGGCATGGGCAGCGCGTCGCTCGACCACACGAAAGGAGGATATGGCCTACTGTCTGTTGGGGGTGTTCAACATCGCCATGCCTCTCCTCTATGGAGAAGGGGGGGACCGGGCGTTTCGGAGGCTCCAAGAGGAGGTGATTCGAGCCTCAGACGACCACAGTATCCTCGCATTTGATACGAACCTCTCCAGCGAGACGCTCTTCAGTCACCACCCCATCACCTTTGCCGGTAGCAACAAAATACAAAAGAACATGGACCGAAAAATCACCGCGCCTTTCTCCATGTCCAATGCTGGC
Source organism: Stachybotrys elegans (assembly GCA_020746835.1). Lineage (NCBI taxonomy): Eukaryota > Fungi > Ascomycota > Sordariomycetes > Hypocreales > Stachybotryaceae > Stachybotrys > Stachybotrys elegans. The sequence goes on along the minus strand of JAGPNK010000027.1, from coordinate 62,026 downwards.
CTTACCATCACCACTCCACTCATACAAACCCTTTCTCCTTTCTGGGTCTTGGCGGTTCTCAACTGCGTCGAGGTCGATGTTGCCAACAACTCAAGGTTGTCACAGGTCTGCCTTCCACTCTTCGGCAAGGACAACAAGTATATGCGCGCCCGCTCTCCGGTTACCTTGATTTGTAGACTACTTCACGAGGGTATCGTTGGTTTGAGAGACGAAATAGTCGACTTGGGACCGAGGGTGGAATCGACCTATTTAATCTCGAATTTCGCAAAGATATATTCTGCATATGGCACCGAGATGGACGCAGCCCTCAAAGGCTTCCAAATCGAGCCTGTCCCGGCAGCAGGTTTCATGATCACTTTCCCCCAAGGAATGGGCGGGTATGAGCTGTATGAATCCCAACCAGCAGGTGCCTTGCACTCAGACATCAGCTTCTTTGCACCATACAGCTTGAATGACTCGCTGTTTGCCGGAGGATTGCTGGTCTTCAAGAGGAGTGGCCCTGGGGTCCCTCGATATATTGCAGTATATATGGGACTGGAACTTGACACCACCAACCGACTTCTCCATGACTGGATATGCCGCGTCGTCAATATGGACTACAGAGATCCCAGCAGATCCTTCAAGGAAATAGCTGAGGATATGCAGAGAAAGCATCACCACGGGTTACTCGGGACCTCGCAAAAACATTACCATCACCAAGGAGATTTCATCGTCGCAGCTCGCACCAGATTCCATACCTTACAAGGTGAGCCAAGCGGAGAAATGATCATGGCTGAGCTGGTGTTTAATGCGGAGCCCCTTGTAACAGAGTGGGACAACTTGGTTCTGGAAGAGAAGCTTGTGGCAGAACGGGACAACAGTTGTAGCGGAGCATAGCGAATATTCAAATCTCTCACATCCGCCCACAGTATGATGCAATGAAGCGCCTGTATCTTGAGTGCAGGTAGCAATCTGTATAACAAATTGTCTCTGTGGCGTTACGCTAGTTGCCCGAGCTGAAGCTGAATATGCAGGCGGCTCATTGCTGCCTGGAGCGTCAGCCTTGCCCAAATCCCCTCATAAAGGTCCATGATACTTGACCTGAAATTTTTGAGCGGGAGCGTTCAATTCTCCAGATATTCGCATTACCTCATTTGGACGGCGAAAAATATAGGATTCATCATGTCTTCCCTCAGCGGCCTCATTGCTTCCTCAATTGATGAGATATATCGGCAGTCACTAACTGACGGCTTCATCCGTCTCCTCGAACTCGAACCCGGCAATGCCGAAGATCCCTTAGTTTTCAACCTAGGCCATGCTTCTTTGGTTGAGGCTGAGGACACCTACGAGGCGATATCCTATGTTTGGGGTGATCCCACTGATCTCCATCCTATCCTTTGCGATGGCTTTGAGCACAGAATTACGGTTTCACTAGCCTCAGCTCTGAGAGCGTTCCGCCATTCTACTCAGCGTATGAGACTATGGGCCGATGCCATCTGCATTAATCAGAATGATCCGGAGGAAAAGGCTAGCCAAGTGAAACAAATGCAAAAAGTCTATCAAAACGCCATCCGTGTTCTCGTCTATCTTGGCCCCGATACAGACGACATTGCCACGGATTGCTTCTGCTTGATCAAGGAGTTCAACCAATTCTGGGGAGATCAACTACGGCATTTTGGAGGTGTGAATAAGGTTCCGAACAACCCGCTGCATCCTTCTCACGCGGATGTGGGGAGGTGGCAATGTACAAAAAGCCTCTTTAGCCTCCCATGGTTTGATCGACTCTGGATCATACAAGAGGCAGGGCTCGCCAAGGACTGCAGGGTGCAATGGGGACGAGCTACATGTGAATTTGTCGAAATCATGGAGCTGGTCCTCTGGTTCCACTGCCGACCTGACATTGCGCAATTCGCTAGATCAGCCATCACATTGAAGTGGTCCAACATCTTTCTCAAGGCGCAATGCATGGTGGGCAACGATCGGACCTGGAGACGCAAACTTCCAGTCTGCCAATGGGTTAACGACTGCCTTGCTCCCTCGCCAGAGAACAGGTCATTCATAGACCTCCTCCGCACGGGTAGACTAGTGAACACTTCTGATGCCCGAGATCACATCTACTGCTTCCTGTCTAGCCCACTTGCTGCACTGGGCGATGGACAAGTATTGGTTGAGGTAGACTACAGCAAGTCCTTGGAGGACATTTGTTTCACGACGGCAAATGCACTTCTGCGGCATCCACGAGAGCGGGCGTTCCTATTTGCAGGTGTCGACCATGAATCTGCGCGGCATGTGACTTGCAGCGATGGCTGGCCATCATGGGTTCCGAGGTGGCATCTTGGCCACCACACAACGCCACTGGCAGTGCCATTCAACTGGTACTGCGCGGGCGGCTCAAGCAGTTTTGAGGCTCATGTCAATGCAGACAAGAGTTTGTCTCTTCCATGCGTGATCTTTGATGAGCTAGCATGGGTATCAGATGTGTTGTTTGATGGCTGTCTGGGCGTAGATTCCACGAAATGGAGTCAAGAACACAGAGCACAAAAAACTCCTCCCTTTGAGAATTTGAGAACTCAGGTTCTCGAGACAGCACTGAGTAGCACCGAGGATGTTGATCACATGCTCGCCGTCACGCTATGCCGAGAATATCCTTCTTCAGTCTCGGTTAGAACAAAGGGGATCCAGAAGTCATTCTTACGCGATGACTTCTCTGCATATCGCAAGGCCCTACGGAAAGAGGCGGCGGCAATCTCAGATTGTCCATCAATTCCATCAGTCCATAGATCCAAGAGAGCAGTGAGCCTCGCTCGGAAGCTTTCCGAGTGCCACAACCGAAAGCTCACGATTACCCAGAATAAGCGCATAGCTCTGGCTCCCCGGTTTGCAAAGGAAGGGGACGCTTGCTGTATCTTCCCAGGTATCCCCGTGCCCTTTGTCTTAAGGAAAGCAAAGAGGGCGAATGAGTATTACCTGGTGGGAGATTCCTATGTATACGGAGCAATGAGGGGCGAAGTTCTGGAAGAGCTCCGTAGAGGTATGCAGCAGCTGGAGACAATAACTATTATATAAATATGACATGCGCAAGCAAAAAGAGCGTAGTAAAAAATTATATACGGCTGTAAAAGGGAAAGAAAGAACTTCAGCAATTCGGGTGAGTGAGTGATTGGTGACATCTTGAAAACCCAATTACTTCATCTCTCGTATAGCGATCTAGTATACACAATTCACCAAGCCAGACAACAACCAATCTTCACCCCATCACCGTGAACAAGAAAAATCCGAAAGCGACATTGTGTCATTACACCCACCCCGTCACACCCATTTGGGCTCTTTGATTGAGTTAGACCACATTGTGTCCAGTAGTGCCATGAACAGCGGGATCGGTTCCAGCAGGGGCAGCGCTGCCCGTTCCGGGGGCTGGAGCATAGGTGCCAGTGTGTGCTTTCTCGGGGTGCAAACCATGTGCAGGTTCGACACGGCCATACTGGGTGAAGTACAGGTTCATACGGCCATAATCCCACCTGCGTGCAAGGAAAATGAAGGCAAGTGCCGAGCCGCAGACAAGGAAAACATCAAGAATACCGAAGAAGATGAGGCTCTGGGTAGTGCCAATGACATTGGCGCCCTCGGAAACCGCGTACGCAATAGGGTACATGAGCCAAAAGAGGTTGACGTAACCAGAGAGTATGCCGTGGTCTCGGCCGAGTTCGGCACGACGAACAGAAGAACGGGCCGCCCACAAGGTCTGATAGGCCAGCATGAAGTATGCAACTGTGCCAAAGGCGTAGAAGCCCCATTTGTAGCGCGTACGAGTGTAAGCAGAGCAGAGATAGGAGATTATCCTGAGACAGTTGGTTAGCATATCATGGTGAGTGATAGGGATAAGAACATACCAGATCCAGGACAGGAAGACGTTGAAAATAATCGTAGCCCAGCTGACAAGACTAGCCAGCCCAAGGGCAATAATGATGGCTGGGAAGGCAACGACCCAGAATATGTACTTGGCGAAGAAGACTTGGTATGTCGCAGCATCACCGATGAACAGGTGCGTCGGAATGACGGAGTATGCGATTCCAGAAGCCATGGCGAAGTAGGCGATGCCTCCGGTGAAGAGCGCGATGATGAAGAGGTAGTGGAAGATCTTTTCGTTACGAGGCGGTCGGAAGCTGAGTGCTAGGGTAATGAGCTGTTGAAACACGGCGGTTAGGAGTCTGTCATGTCGATGAAGTTAGGTTGGCACCTACGGAAACGACCAAGAAAATGGCCATGGCAGCCCAGAGCCAGTCCGATCCTCCCTCAGAGAGATGCTCGTCGCCGGCCTGGGGGTTGACCCGGAGGGCATCGTTGCGAGGGTGAATGAAGTACATGGTGACGATGGTGCACACCCTCAGCTTCAGTATTTAGAATAAATTAGATGATGAGGGCCTCGGTTTTGGCCTCTTGGTGCTTAGGAGGGGTGGAAAATGGGAATAATTTCAGGGTGATACACATTGTACTGCTGGCATGGCTATCGCTTTATATCAAGAGCATGTCCCCGCTGGTAGGGCTGCTGAAAGTGCGTAGTCATGCTATCACGGCTGAAAAATACACTACATTGACATCTCGTCATTATGTCGTTGTCAACACATGCTGATTCTCAATGACGCGGAGCTGTTGTACCGGTGGCCGAATCGTGATCACGTCGCCTAATTACAGCCCTCCATCAGCAAGATGGGTGGTATTGGAAGCAAACTCGGGCAGGATGGTCATGTTAGAGTGACGTCGGCACCTCGTCAAATGCGAGAGACATTCGAGAAATTTCCAAACTAATGGGAGTCTGGGCTTGACAGGTCGACTCTGAGCCAAGCTCCATCCTGCACTGGCTGCTGGCCGAATTCCGTCCTTGGCGGTAATCCATTGCTTCCGGCGCAATAATGGCCCTTGAGATAACAACTGCCGGCATAATTGCATCTAAAGATGGGGAAACATGGACAATGTTCCAATTGCAACACTGTATCGTTTGGCTGCAGTGATATGGATGACGTCAGGTGTAAGGGCAACAGTGTGGCGTCTTGGCCTATCAATGCGCCCGACGTGGCGTAAAAAGATGTCAGAGGTCAGCCAAGGAATTGGCGGTCGTCTCGTGGCTGGGCTTAGATAGTCGAGCTTAATGATCAGAAGCAAAGAGGTGAATGTGACGTCCCCCAAGTCCCATCAATCACGATTCAAGCCTTGGTGGTAGATCGTCCCTCCTTGGGAGCTTTTGTAGCCGTCATACATATCCGAGATGGAGATGACGTGGTGTTTTGCACACAGCAATGCAATGCAAATCGGAGACTTTTCTCTAGGGTAGGACTGGACGAGAAACGGTCTGCGCCCTGGACAAAGTATGTATTCTACCGATACCAGCGGTGATCTAGTCAAGCAAAACCAGTGGTTACACTCAGAGAATAGACAGTCACGCAGCTCAAGATGACCGGCACAATGTAAGCTCATGAAGCATCCAGCCTTTTTAATGTACACTCTATATGCAAGAGGCCAGAGGACTCCCTCCCGCTGGAAGAATAGCAGCAAATGTCTCTCAAACTATATACAATGGAATAAAATGACCCAGACTAGATCGTTGACAAGAATGGGGTAAAGGTGAGTATCAAACTCATGAACCACAGGCCTAAGAGCCGAAAGGCGCATTGAGAAAATGAAGGTCCTTCAAGTGCTTAGACGCACTGAGAGTACCAAGGGTTGATGGTGCGGCAGGTTCCCTCGGAGCAGCAGTTGGCACCACGGAACCCCTGACCGCCGCACTGTCCCCATCGGGCGGCGCACTGAGGAGCAGGAGCAGGAGCAGGAGCAGGAGCAGGAGCGGCAGGCTCCTCGGCCTCCTCGACGGGAGCGGCAGGGGTCTCGGCAGGAGGGGTGGCGGGCTGAGAGGCAGGGGGAGCAGAGCTGGCGCCGCTGGTCCAGACAGCAGGACCGGGCATGGGGAACTCCTTGAAGCCGTTGTAGATGCTGAAGTTGGCGTACTCGTCGCTGTCGCTGTAGGCGCCGGGGAACTTGACCATGGGGCCGGGAGTACCGTTACCGCCGCCAGTGACCTTGACCTGGACGCAGGAGACGTAGTGCTCGGGCTGGTTGACGTGAGAGCGGTGGATGCCTGGGGTCATGTTAGCTTTGCTTCTCGCCTGTGCTGGGGAGGCAGCTTACCGATGTGCTCAGCACGGAAGAGGTACTCTCCGTCGGGGGTGTCGGCGGGGATCACGGCACCGAGGGTGTCCTGGTCCCAGCTGCACCAGGCGTCGCGGGTGAAGTCGGCGGCCTGGTTGCAGACACCCTCCTCGTAGATCTTGAACCAGTCACCGGAGCCGTCGTAGGCCTTGACATCGTCACCGGGAGCACGGGACATGTAGACCAGAGAAGGACCAGGGTGCTGCATAGTAGCACCGACGCCGAGCTTGACGCGGACCTCAGTGCCGGCGGCGACCTCGAGGACCTGGGTTCGGCCGGCGTTGCTGAAGGCACCCTGGTTGCAGCGGATATCGTCTCCGTCGACAAGGGAGTTGTCGCGGATGTCGGCAGCAGGGTTGGAGGAGAACTTGATGGGGTTGAACTTGGTGGGGCGAGTGAAGTCGCGGATATGGGTGAAGGGACGGTCCGCGACACCGTTGACAATGACGGACTCGAAGAAGTAGTGGGCAGAGACCACCTGGGCCGTGGCGGCAATAGCGAGAGCAGAGACCTTCATTTTTGAAAGAGTGGTGTGGTGTGTTGGTGAAAGAAAGTTGTTTGGACGTTTGAGAGGCTTTTGCTGAAAGCTGAATCAAATGGTTCAAGAGAAGCGAAGGTTGAAAAGAGAGTGAAAGAGAGACCGACCAGCGAAAGAAGGAAGTTGAATGAATGAGTTGGTTGGAGAGAGAGAGAAGAACAGCAGAGAGCCGGAGCGACCAGAGGCTTTTATGTTTGTGCTGTTCTCGAGTTGACGATCCACCGACGAGTTACTTGGCGGCGAGTACGAGTAGTTTCATGATGATTGGCGCAGTCTTGGCTGCGCATCTCGGTTGGCTCCGGTGGATGGGTCGATCTGTTTGGCACAACGTCCCATGCCTCGGTTTCCCTGCTGGCGAGGCGCCGCCATGTGGGTGGGAGGACATTGGACGAGACGCTCAAGGGAGCCGCTGGCGCGCTTGGCAGCTGCAGGCGGCATCACGTCGCAATCAGTGTGAAACAAAACGATCAAGGTCAAACGTCGTGTTAAGCTTAACGGCGCACTCGCTGGCGTCTAGCTGCGGCCACGAGTCGTGGCCCTTGGGCGGCAAAACCCTGCACAAGTTATGCCGTCCCACCTTCCCACGTTTCAGGACATGGGTAGAGCCTCAACAGGTCCAATAAGTTGGAAACCTTGGGGGTGGATCCGGAACGATCCTGTCTATTATTACTAGTAGCATGTTGTTATTAACGAGATTAGCGGTGGGGACGAGGGTAGAGTTTTGTACTGTAAGAGACGGAAAAAGTCTGGTACGGACCGTTTGAGCAGACGGCTGGCCCAGCTTGGCGGATGATATGCTCCATGTTGGTCCCTCGTATGTAAGAAAGGGGCTTTTGATTAGGGGCACACGAGGTTCTTGACAGGCACCACCCCATAGCTGTCACAGTTTAAACGGTCACCTCATCAGGCCCCGCTTCGTTCCGAGATGTCAGAAAACAAGCATGTTATATTACGCCGTGTTATTAGCTGAATCATTTCGGTCCAGACTTCCCGGGCACGTTCATTATGCCGCCATCCCTCTCAAACACCACACATGTTTCTGTATGGTGGAATATATTGCCACGTGCAATAAACCATGCTTTTTGAGTGCAGGGAAGATGTTTTTCCATGAAGATTTATATTGCATACACGAGTCGCGGATGGTCGGGTATGATCCTGAACTGGGGAACGACATTAAGGCTTTACTATACATGAATGCGAGGAAAAAGAACAATAGTGTATAGGAGCAATAAAGGCTATCCTATTACCCGAAGGACCACGTTAGAGAGTAAAGGGGTTGACGAAATCACCCATGAGCGGGAGCCAGAGAATAATGAGGCGGCAGTGGCAGCAACCACGTACGCACGCGTGTGTATGTAGTCAGGAGGCCTACGATTATCAGACCGGCCTCTTGGTTTGTGTACGTACCGTTCTTCGGCATGTGTTCTTACAAGGCGAAGGTGACGTACCAAGCGAGAGCAAGGCGCCAAGGTCGGGAGAACGTCGTGATGCCGGCGGTGGTCCTCAGACTACGTAGACTCAGTTGTGCATCAGATGATGCCCATCCAGGGCGCAATTGACCTATCCCTCGCAACCAATGAAGCAGTTGTGTATTGATCTCATGTCAGTAATTTCTGGGCTAGAAAAGCCTCTGAATAATTATGCTTCAAACTTGACGTAAGGGAAATCAGTGTCTTCGAGGGGCTCATTTAACGAATTCGGTAAAGAAATTTTTGCTTAATGGTTGGCAGTGAACATCTGAGCCTTCCCCTTTCTCCCTCTTCCTCTATTTCCCCCTCTCTTCTTTTCTTCTTCTTCCCCTGTGGGGAATTTTTGTCGCTTCACTTTTTCCTTGTAGGGTTATTGCGAGAGCGAGCGGAAGGCGGAGGTTGCTACTGCCCGTATAGGGTAGGGGATAGAGTAGATGCGTGCAGAGAACAGAAAAGTAGAAAGGGTTAATAGCCTACGTGAACAGTGATCGTCTCCCTAACCAACAGGAGAACGGACCAGAGCAGAGTAAGACGACGAGATGGCTGTCGGACCACCACTAGCATCACCAAGTGGCTGGAGCCAGTGGCAGCGCCAGCAACCACGCACAAGTATATAAATAAAGTGAAGGGTCTTCCGTTTAGTAGATTCGATGTTCGTACTGTTTATCGGCAATGGCCCTGATCGGTATTTCTTGGAGGTTGGCCATAAATACTGCAATACGATAATAATAATAGAATAGGCCAAAAAGCCAAATAAAAGAACAGCAATAAGAATGAACAGATCATGCGTGTTAATTCTCGTCGGTCCGGCAAGCAGGAGTAGCCGTGGACAATAGAGAGACCATGAGATGTCTGTCACCTATCTGAGCAGTATAGGGTAGCAAGTGTAAGGCGAGACATGCACAAAGATCAAACAAAGTGATTATACATATTCATTAACATTTATGTACTTGTGAGCGCTCAGCATGTACACTGCAGCGCAGGTACTATGTACGTTGTCGTGATATTTACGTAGCTTATTTACGGTATGCACACCTACCGCCCTGCCCTACGCTTGCAGGGCGAACCCCTTCAAGCCGAAGGGCGGACGGAGAACAGGCCACGCTCAATGGAGCTGATGACAATGTTTCCGCTGTTGAAGTAGGGGTAGACGGACCAGGCACCGACGAACTCGGCCTCTCCACCGACGGCGTCATCCTCGGGGTGGATGTCGAAGAAGGCAGCCTCCTCGAAGAGAGCACCAGTGTCGTCCTGGTTGATGGAGCTGACGTTGACCATGCGCAGGCCGGAGCCGTAGTTGGCCTGGTACGAGATGCCGTCAATGATGTACTGGTTGTGGTCGATGGAGCGCTGGGGGCTCTTGTAGACGCCGCGGAAGACGGGCCACTCGAGGTCCTGGATGTCCACAATGTAGGTGGTGGTGTGCTGGTCGGCGGCGGGGCCCGTCTGGTACTGCTCGTCGAGCTCGTCGTCGAGGAGCAGGTACTTGTGGTCCTCAGTGATCCAGCCCTGGTGGGTGTAGGTGGCGCCGTTGTAGGTGGTTCGCGACAGCTGGCGGGGGAGGGTGCGGCGAGAGATGTCGACAATGGTCAGGGCATCCTCGTTGTAGTTGAAGCAGATCTCGCGGCCCTGGAAGGCGCGCTGGGGTCCGCGGTAGATGACGCACTGGGCGTCGTGGACGTAGCCATCCGAGGACACGCAGCCGGCGTCCTGGGGGCGGCGGGGGTTGGACACGTCGACCATCCACAGGCCGGCGCGGCACTTGAGGGCGTACTCGGTGCCGACGGCGGCGATGAGGGCCGTCTCGGGGTTGGCCACGAGGTTGTGGCTGCTTCCGAAGCCGCTGAAGTGAGCCGTCAGGTCACGGAGGCTCCAGCTGACGGGGCTTCCGGCCGTCACGGTCAGCAGCTTGGTGAGGTCAAAGATCTGCATGCCGTGGCCGGGGGCCTCGGAGCCGATGTAGGCAAAGTTGCCAATGACCTTGATGTCGCGCCAGGACGAGGCGACGGTCTGGGTGGGCAGGCGGCCGACGTAGGTCAGGCTGCCGTCGCGGTGCACCTCGGCAAAGGCGGTGCCGTCCGTCTGGCCGAGGAGAGCAAACTCGCGGCCGCTGTTGGGATCGGTCCAGCCCCAGACGTCGTTGCCAACGCGGGTGCGGCTGCCCATGTCCTGGTGGCGCAGGAAGCCGCGGAGGTCGAGGCCGTTGCACGAGAACTCTCCAGCCTTGCCGTCGACGCAGGGGATGGCGCTGGAGATGGACTCGTAGCGGTTCAGGTCAAAGGCGCCCGCGGCCTCCTGCTTGGCGTAGGTGGCCTCCTTGCGCTGGCGGAGGGCAGACATGCCGACAGCGTTGGGGGCGATGGAGGCGCGCAGGTACTCCTCGTTGAACTGCGACGTGTTGATCTTCTGCTGCTCAGCAAAGGAGGAGCCCGCCAGGGCGGCGAGCAGGATGGAGCTGAGGCTGGCCTTCATCTTGGAGGGAAAGAAGAGGGCTTGCTTTGAAAGGGGGGGGGGGGGGGAAGAAGAGAGCACACACGACAAGACTGCTTGGGGACGCGGGGAGGAGGAGAGCGTAGGGCTGGAGAGCAGCTTGCTAGACCATCAAAGGGAGGGGATCAGCGGTGCGTATTTATACAGCAGCGCGCTCCCTCTGCCACGCTCGAGGATGGTGCATTCTTCACCCGCATTGTCGGGTCTCGGGGAAGAATGCTACTTTGGATCGGTCGGTTCAGCTGTCCAGATACGAGGTCCACCGCGCAGCCAGGCTTGGGAAGAGATAGTCATTGCCATTGGCGAGGATCAGGCAAAGGCAGCTGCCTGTTTGGACGATGCTAGATGGGGATTGCCATAAGACGACCACAGCGGTATGGCTCGAGGCGCGAGGCGAGGCGATCAGTTCCCATTCCAGATGGTGACCAAGAACTTGGTTGGTGGGTCGACGCTCAGGGACTTCTTTTCCGCCCCCCTTCTTTTCTTCTCCCTGTTCCTTGGGTCGGCTTGGCCGGGGGGACAGGCAAGGCAGCAGCTGGAGCTGTCATGGCCATAGTAGACGGAAATATGTATGCTGTTCCGATGCAATGCAACGCAAGCATGGAGATGGAGTTTGGTCGTGCATTGCCGTCCATCCGCCCCTGGATCGGCCACGAGACGTTGCGATATTGTGAGCGACAGAGCCTCCTCTCAAATAAAGACTGGTGACGCACGGCACCTTATCTAAGGTAGCTACGCTTAACACGGTGGCTTGGCCTCGCCGCACGGCTGAGCCGCTTAAGCTTACTCCTGGCGCGGCATTGGCACTCATCAGAGCCAACAGTCATTTCTTGCCCCCCTCCCCTCTCACTCCCCTTACCCTCCCCCCCTCCCCCTTCCTCCCCTCCCCTCCCCGCGTTGCCGTGTTGCCACGGAGCATTGCCCTGCCTCATGCATAGAACTTCTGTTCCGGAAACAACCAGCACACGGTCAGCCGCAAAAAGTTCCTGGGAAAGCGGGGAACCCATCCATCATCGTCATCAAGGCCGACACGCGAAGCGAGCGAGTCAGGCTGGCATTTCCCACCCCTTCCAGGAATCATTCCTCGAAGCTAGGCTTGCCAGGTACAGGTCGTCCCCATTGCCCAATCAGCATCGTGCATTGTCGGTATCAGGGGGAGCGCCGCCGAGCCAGCGAGCCGCTCCACGGCAGCGGAAAACAGAAGCCAAGGCCGAAGCCACACTCTTGGAAGCGGATTGCGCACATGGCCAACCAACTACTATGCCATCCTGCCTTTGTTCTTCTTCTTCTTCTTTGCTTTGGCTCGGCCAACTTCCTTCCCTTCCATCCATCCCTTTGCCTCGTCAACCCCAGCCAAGTCATTCTGTGGAGACGCCGTGATAAGCACCGAGACATAAGTTCGTCTTCCCTCTGCCTTTTCTGCCCTTCTCCAGATTATCGCCTTCCCCATGCATCTTAGTGTCCCCCCGGCCCCTCTGTCTAGCGTGCCTCGCGTCCCAGCAGACCATTTGCCAAGACGTAATACAAACTCCAAAACTCGCAATGCGGATTTATTTTTTGTCGGGGATTGGCTTCACCGGACTTGACGGTCTTATCAGCCAACCAGGTGTTCGCCTAATAGAGCTGACCAATACCGTCGGCTAAGTGCCATAGAATCGCCTTTTTCCAACCGAGGGTTGTCGATAATGACGACATGTGACGGCTTATGGCGTAGCCCCTCATGTCTTTTGGGAAAGCATTTAAATTGCGATCCTATTCGTCTCTATATTCGGCATCTCTTCCACATATGAACATGATAGCTGTGCTGGCCGTCAGTACTCAAGCCAGATGACCTTTGGGCTACCATATACATCAAGCGGAATTGTAAGAGATAGCCGTAGCGATAACCACAGAGCGTGGTGACCAACATTACGGGCTTTACAATGCCTATTTATAACCATCGATCTTTGCCTTGCCTGGATCCGTGTATTTTACGGATACTCTATTGGGCGCACATGTCGCTCCTCAATTACCCAAGGATGGCCTGTCTTTCTATATGACCAGAAGACCGCTATGAAACCAGAAACAAATTGCTTCGAGGTGCTACTGCGAAATATCCCAACTTGTACCCATGAAAATTTGGTAAAACAGTACCAAGTATTGGAACGAGTCTCAAAGACCTTGCTGTCATGTTATAAATTATGTCGATTGATGCCGTTAGGTGTTGAACTTGCTGCTACCCTGCTGACGGTTCAAGAAGAGCGTAAATGTGGTGATATTCATGATGCTTGATTCGACAGGATAATGCAGCCGATACCCAAGCTGCCACACCATAGATCGAGGACATAAGGATGGGGTGATATGGAAGATAGAGCTATATACCACTCCCACATCCACAACCCTCTTCAAGGCTGAATCGATGGATATTTCGGCTTACAATTGGCTTGAAATCAGGAATCCCCTCAAAAATATAAAATATTATAATATTAAGTGTATCTTCTAAGCGACTGGTTTTATTCCAGAACCCGCTGAAACTCATTTCTATTGTAAAACAAGGTCATTCCCCATAACTCTGGCATGACGGATCCAGGTTAAACTGCAGGTCCTGCTTCAGGCTTCTCACTCGAATTTCTGCAGATAACTATGACAATGAAGCCAATAGCCAAAGTGCAAAGCAATGCCAGAATGGTCATCCACCACCCGAAGCCAATATTCGCTGCCGCGATGGGTGACACAACAGTGCCAATAGCAGCCAAGATGTTACGAACCAAGTTCAGATCAGCCACGACGGAAGCACCGAGCCCTGGCCTGACGTCGACGAGGAACGGCATGATGGTGGAGGTGGTGAGCATCAATCCCAGTCCAAAAAGGAAAGCACCAACAAGGGGGGCGATCCAAAAGACCTTTTCCTCCACCAGCCAGCCATAGATGACTAGTCCTGCTGGGACGAGACCGACGCCGTACCACACCGTCTTGATTCTCTCAACAGGACGGATCTCTCCATCGTGGGTGAGCTGGTACTGGCGTAGCTTGGCATCGCTCAGCTTACCACCAACAACACTCCCAATGGCGTAGCCAAGACAGTTACTGATGTAGCAGAGACCAATCTCAATGGCGGAGAAGTTGTAGGGCGCCGCCGAGTATGCGTAGGGAAGCGTTGTGTTGAAGCAGTAGAGACTGGCGAAGCAGATGCTCACGTAGGCGATTGTCAGAACAATAGACGGCACCAAAAGAAGCTGAAGCTTCGGCAGAGGAGCCAGCAAGTCACGCTTGACTGTTTCATACCATGGTCCCTTCTCCAGCTTACCATCGGTGGAAGCTTTCACCACTGTCTCTGGCAGACACAGCATGATGAGCATGGCAGCGCTAAAGGTGAAAATGGCCATAAAGTACAAGTTTGCACGCCAGCCGAGCCAGACTTGCAGGGCACCTCCGATGATGGGGGCGATTAGAGGTCCGATCAGAGTGCCCAGGTAGAACCACCCCAGGGCCGATCCACGCTCGGTCGAGATGTAGATGTCGCTAATGATACCGGCGCCCACACTCTGCGCGGAGGAACAGCCTAGCGCTTCGATGAGTCGGAAGACGGTCATGAGGGGCAGTGAGTCGGACACGGCGCACACGACAACGGCCACCGTCGAAAGGAGGAAACTGGACACGAGCACCGGTCGGCGGCCGTACTCGTGGCTGAGCGTACTCCACCAGAGCGGCGCAACGGCTAGACCCAGAAGGAAGACGGTTGTGGTGAGGGCAACCTTGGTCTGGGTGGTGTGGAAGTGGTCCACGAGGGACGTGAAGGATGGGAAGAGGATGCAGGAGGCAAAGGGAGCTGTGAAGGCAGCCAGGGTAACGATGGCAACAATGGCATGCTTCTCCCTCGCAGAATGTGTCGTAGGGTCGCCACGTTTCTGCAGCAAGCAGACTCGATCAAACCATGATCGTGCCGGCGACGTGCACTTGTCGCCTGTGCTTGTTTCGGTGGAAGGGATTTCAGACATGGCGATTTCTTTCTTAGTGTCTGGGTTAAAGCTAAAGTATTGGATTCTGTTGGATGAATTTAGAGTTTATGCAATAGGTTAATGAGAGCCTGACAAGAGAAAGAGAATGCAACCATCTGGCAAGAGTGCGTCTTATATAGAATGAGGTGTCATGGTGATCCGGGATTTCGGGTCTTCGGGAATTTGTGGGAAATCCCGGAGACAGGCTTATGGTGAGCGAAACAGGTTGATGGTGCTCCACTATGCTATGGACTGGGCTGCGGGATTTAGTATCGGGAATATTGTTCCTGACGCGTCCATCGTTAATCCCTTTCGCCAGAGTCCCATAATCCCGATGTTGCCGACTCCCTCCCATCGTCTCATGCAACCGCGGAAATGAACAGGAGCTGTGTCGAGTGTGCTAGATCCAAGGTCCGATGCGATCTCAAGCAGAGGGGCTCCTCTTGCTCACGATGTCTGCAAACCCAGTCGCCATGCATCCAGGCAGGGCGCAAGAAGAGGGCGAGAAGAAGTCAGCCCAGAAAGCCACCGACGCCGCCGCCGACAACAGACGTCAGCACCACGGCCACTCCGGTTCTATCACCGGAGACTAGCATCCAAGACCAGCCGCAACTGTATGCTGGCCCAGGCCCGGTATACGAACAGACGGCGGACCTATCATTTCTGGCGCCGCCGTCAGCCAGCGAGATCGACTTTCTATCCCAGCTCGTCGACATCGAAAGCATGATTGACATGAGCTCTTGGACGTGGAATCTGGAGGACACGACATCGCTGCTCAGCACTGCCGACCTGGCGCAGAGCTCTCTGGGCCCGCCAATAGGTACATGGCCACCTGCTACGTCAATTGAAGGATTTGTATGCCCCGATGCCTTCCGTCTTCCCGCCGATTATGTCCTGAAGTTGGACGGCCCGGAGACCATCCCGGTGCATCGACTTGAGACGTTTGCACGACTATTCTTTCTAAATTTTCACCACCTTCTGCCTCTTTTACACATACCGACATTCTGCCTGGCCACGTCGTCGCCAGTCCTTGTTCGGGCGATATGCTTCATCGGCGCTGGCTTTGACAGTGACCCATCGTCGACGTCAGATGCCAGGCTCATCTATGGATCACTCCCGTCATCGCTCGCCAAATGCTGCCTCCGCTCCGACAAGTCGCCGCCGACCTTTGAGGAGTTGCAGGCTTTGGTGCTGCTGCAGTTTGCGGTCATGGCGAATGGGGGCAGCGCCGAGCGGGCTGCAACGCGGCTAATACACCCCCTCCTCGTGGCGGCGATACGGCATGAGGGACTCCTCAAGATTCACGGAGAGTGCACACGGGCGACGCGAGATGCGCACTCGTGGAAGCCATGGATTCTCAAAGAGTCGAGGAAGAGAGTCTTGTGGGGTGTCTACGCGGTCGACTGCTACCAGGCGATTCTCTGTGGCAGCAAACCGCTTCTCGCTCCCACAGATACCAGGGCATCTTTTCCATGTGATGACGCCAGCTGGACCGCCTGCTCTGCTTCTCTGTGGGCCGCGCTCCCAGCGCAGGATCCTTCCAGCTGCTTCTTGTCCTCCGTTAGGGGTTTGATGGTGGGCCAAGGCCCCCTGAGCCAAGCGTTACGACATTTGGCATGAATCTTCTCATCTTAGCCGTGAGTTCACTGCTTCTAGAAGCGCAGACGTCCATCCTGCCAGTCGACCTTTCCGCGCTGGAACAAGCATTGCAAACGTGGTATGCATCGTGGAACAAGTTCCGTGGGCAGCCCCCCGACCGACATCTACAAGTAAAAGGCACAATACTCATCTCGGATAGTTTGTCCCTGTATCATCTGGCAGTTGACTTTTTGAGGAATGGGCGCCCGGTGCTGAGTGACCAGGCTTATTTAGAAAAGTCCGCTGACCCTCGAAATCCCCTCATTATTCGAGAACAGGTGTATCAAGACGAGATGATGCAGCGTGTGCAGGATATGCTTGGGAAGTTTTAGGAGGAGGATTCAGCTGGAAATGGGCCAGTAGAAGATTCATTGGCTCGGATTGCAATGAATGACCGCCAGAGTGTTGGGCTCCAGCCTCTACTATTAGGTAATGCCCTCTTGTTAGTAGTCTTGAGCCTTCATAGTGGTATCGGGACCTGCCCTGGTTGCTCCCAGTCCGCCCCTTGTAATAGAACCTCGGTAACATGTGGGATTTCATCTTCGTGTGCCCCAATGGGATACAGATCAGCGACTTCGAGGAAGCCCCCTCTGATGATGATAGCATACGCCTTATAAGTCTATGGTTCTCTATGTGCCCAAAGTTGAAAACTACCGCGATGGCTTCAATCATCGATGAACTCCGGACTGGCGCAGGGCTGATTGGCGTCACGTGTGCAGTGCTGAGCCGGGAGATTCCTTAAACAGTATCGGGACTTCAAAACAGCGGGGATGTTGTCTTATGCTGACTGTGTTGTGCATTTCCATAAGCGACGGCGAAGCCATGATCCTCTCACCGTCACCATCTTAGCCTCGTCCCAAATAGCAGACAGAATCCCTAAAAGGCGAGAATAAGTGTTTGCCCGAGCGTCCTGATCGATATAAGCCCACGACATAGCATCTTGATCCTATACAAGCCATGGCCACGAAGCTGCAAGACAACATCAACCTTTGCAAGACCGCGACCGGCACGTACATAGCCGACTCCCCGGCGAAATGGAGCATTGGCGCGAGTAAGGATCAGAAAGCTCTGAGCGCAAGACAATGAGTCTTGGTGGCTGACAACTCTTGATTCAATCAGCCCTCCACGGTGGCTACGTCGCGGCCGTCATCCACCACGCCATCACCACTCACGTCCAACAAGAGCCGTCGTTAGTGGCCCTCAACCAGCCAGATGTACTAAAGCTGCACCTTCAGTTCGTCCGTGGGTGTGAGAGCACTGCCAGCACCATCAATATTGCGCCCATCAAAACAGGTGGCGGCATCAGCGTATTCCAGGTGCAGCTGTCACAAAAGAATCAACTTCGAGTGCTCGCCCTCGCCACCATGACCGACTTTGCAAAATCCTTGGGACCGTCCCATGCTACCGCCTGGAAGCTGCACCCACCTCCCGCACCGATCCCAGACTTTGAACTCGTCGAGAATGCTAGGTCGGAACCCAACTGGCTTCCCGTGTGCATGGCCGGCGAGGTATTGGCTGCTTCAGAGCAGCTCATATGGCTGCAGCCGCGCGGCGGATTCCCTGATGACGGCAAGATTGACTTTTGGAACCATTGGCACGGTGGGCAGACCATGGACGCAACTTGTATGGCATTGATGAGTGACATGATCCCATCCATGTCGGACACGCTGCTACGCAACACGGGGCTGTATGACGCACACAAAACCCATCGCATCACCGAGGCGTGGGCCGCAGAGCATCCCGGTCAAGTGTGCGTGCTGAGGCCCAAGATGAGTGACATCACAAAGGCCGGCGTGTTCAACATGACGGTCACGCTTGATATCGAGTTCAAGAGGCGGCTGCCGGAGCAAGGGCTGCGGTGGGTGTTTACGAGGATTGAGAGTAGAATGATGGAGGCGGGGAGGATGGACTTGGATATTACGCTGTGTGACGAGCAGATGGGACTGGTTTGCGTGGCGCACCAGTTGGTGGTGGTGGTGGAAGCTCAGAGGAAGATGCGGACGCGAGCGGCAGGGACTTCGTCTCTGTAGCTTCGCCTGGTATATGCGACGAGGGACCTGGCATGCATCCAATTTGCCGCGCGGTGGTGAAATGCCGTTGCACCGACATAACTGCAATAAATACTGAGGTGTGAAACGCCAACTTCCTATCATATAGCACCAAACTAAACATGACAACATCATCCATGGCCACTCGTAATTGAACGCTGCCCCTCCGTTATTTTTCCATCAACATAAACCCCAAGACTGGGTACAGGATATGCCTTATGAGTCCATGGTTCCGTGTGCCCCCAGTTGAGCCCAATGCAGGCTCCGCATTGTGATCTTCCTTATCGTACATAACATATCCGCAGATGCACAAACTCCTTAGCATAGAGGAAAGGGCGCTGTCTAACGACGGGAACCACCGCGGCCGCCTCCTCTGCCTCCTCGGCCGCCACGGGTGCAGTATAGGCCGCCGCGTCCTGAGCCTTTGCCATAGCCCTTAGGGTTTTTTTCTTCGTCGCTGCATTCTCCATCGTAACCATCGTAACCTTTCGTGCCAGCATCTCGGACGACGAATGTGGGTTCTGAGCGCTCTTCAGAGACGACAGGGGCGCGGGCTTCGACTGCGGGTGCATCTCCGCCATTGGTAGGGGCTGCGAGGACGAAAGGGATGACCAAGGTCGCAGCGCAGGTAGCAAGAGAGGCCTTCATTGTAGCTGTGTTGTAGATTGAGAAGAATTGGATTGTTGCAATTAGATATGATGAGCTGAATCTTAACTTGATGAGAATGAGAATCCAACCAGATGTTGTGAGAAGCAGCCTGCATTATATAGCCTTTGCAAGCACGCTTCAGCTGCCGATCTCTCCCAGAGCGTGGGGATCGAGGCTAGGCATCCCGTCTGAGAGTGCATCTTCGGCCCTATCCGTTCAACCGGCAGCACATGGAATAGACTTTGGACTACAGATCTCGTGGGTGATTGGCGCTTAGCATCTGTATCACACAGAACGAGTGGCCAATCAGACTACCCGAGTGCATTTCAGGAATCGATTGCAGCCATACACCTTCAAGCGGTTTCCAATCAAGCTCGTGTGTTCCTAGGGAGTTATCACAATCGTTGCTGAAACATAGCACTACAAGTTATGTGCTACAGTCCTCAACACCAAATCCACATGATGCCGATATCTCACCAGCCATATCAAAGTAAGAACGACACAACCCTCTGTTACAAATCCCTGCAATGGGGAGTCTGCCCAAGAAGCAAGACGGCGATCCGAGGTCAGCCAACATTTACAGAGCCACACAGCCAAAATGTGAAAGAGGCGTTTCGAACCCAATCGAAGCGCCTCGACCCTCAAGCCCCCGGAGCAACCAGCAACTTCCTTGTTAGAACTTTGGACTAGCCAAGCACGTGGCGGATCAGCTAGGCCACGGAATGCTGCATCTCCCCGGAGACGAAGCGCCCCTCCTCCGAGCTGCACCAGCAAACAGGTGGGGATTGGGCGTCTTAATTTGCGGCTAGACGTCATCGATAGTTGAAAATTCGTCGGCATTTGTTCAGTTTCCCTAGCCCATCTGTAATTCCTACTAGCAATCCCTTGCTACAAGCCAGGGACAGATGAACCTGGATGACTTCCCACGCCGTATTCCAAGCATCCACGCGTCCATCGCCTGGACCAAGCTACTGGTGAACCACGAGCTTCGTGTGAGCCAAAAACTTTATCAAGACTTCGCCTCGGATTTGCCTTGCTCTCATGCCGATTATCCTTAACCTGTTTCAACAAGTTCGGTCTGCTAGCCTGGATCTGGGCTAGCAACTCACATATTTGTCAACAAGAATGCGGTCTCGAATAGCTGTGGCGTTTACCGTGGGGTTGGTATGTGCGGCGTCTACTTGCCCTCCCTCGGCGCCCTCCGCCATCCCGTCCCATTAGGACAGTGCTTGCATCTCATTGCCGATCTGGCGTTTGTGCTGGAATTGTACATCGGCCGCTGGTATCAAGTTGCAGGGACGCTTCCACCTTCACTCAGGTGCAAACGTATCTATGCACAGTTACTAACAGCCCAGTGAGTGTTTCGAGGGCTCTGACTACACCATTTAAGGTAGGGTGCTTTAGTCCTGATGCAGGAATGACAAATAGGGAATTAACACTCTTCGCATCCCAGAACTCGCGAATGATATTGCCATTGTCCAATCGAGCAACTTTTCGCGCTGTTCATCCTAACTCGAGGACAGCTCCTTAGGAATCGGTATTGGATGTGAACTACACGTCAAAAGTCTGCCGCGACCTTGCCAACCCCAAGCTACAAGTAATGATCTAGAGAGCCGCCTTTGGGGGTCAAATCTTGGTGATGGAGTCAAGACGAACCAGGAATACTGATAATTCACAGAAGGCGCTACCAGTGAGCGAGTATTACTAAAATGAGACTCTTCATATGGCAGAAATGCAACTTGTCCCAAATTTGGTGCAATTTCCACACACATACGAAGCGGGATGTATTAGATGTGGTGAGTTTGCACAAGCACTTGATACAAGATCAAGGAAAGAAGAAATGGGAACTAAAAGAAAGAAAAATGAGAATAAAAACCCATGCGAGAACGCCTTCCTCAACCCCTGTGTATGAGCTTCTCTCCTAGCTGATGCACCCGGCTTTCAAGCAGAGGCGCATCACCCTTCTCCCAAGGATGAGTCGTCTCAATGGAGCGAATTAGCTCCGCATGCTTCTCACTTCTTGGCGAAATCTCATACGGGAATTCTCCGAGCCGACTAATGAGCCCCGGTGTTCGGTCAACCTCAAACTTAACCTCCCTCCCAAGCGCATCCTTCTTCTTGTTGATGTTGAAAACGGCCAGGATCCTAGAGACAGTGAGAAACACGCTGTCTTCCGCCATGAATCTCCCGGGGCAGATCCGGCGGCCACGACCAAACACAGCAGTGGTTGGATCAGGCTCGTTCCTTGGAGTGAGAAATCTCTCGGGCTCAAAGGCTTCGGGGTTGGGATGGACTTCGGGGTCATGCGTGAGCCAATCGTTCATCATCAGCAAGTACGAGCCGTTGGGGATGCGATAGTTGTTGTAAATCAGCTCTTCAGTGGCCACGTGAGTTGTACCAATGGGCACTACCGAATACCATCTCCAGCATTCCTTGATTAGGGCATCGACATATGGCAGACGATCTCGGTCCGCCAAGAGGGGCATTACTCCCACCCCAAGTACCGCATCGATTTCCTTTTGTGCTTTCCTTTGCGTCTCGGGATATAATAGCATTGCGAGGATCATGCTGCTGATCGTAGTGACAGTGGTATCAGCAGCTGCCCCGTACATGATGCCTGCGGACCGCTTGATGGCGAGTTCGTCCTCTGCATCGATTGTTCCGTCCTCCTTGGTGTACTCTTGAATAAGCGATGCCACAAAGGAGGGGCGGTTGCTATTTTCCGATAGCTGATTCTTCACCAGCGAGTATGGTGCATCAACGACGGCATTTATAACCTCTTTGCACCTTCTCGCCACCTCTTGGAAAGACTGGGCGCCGGGGAAGCCCTCAGGAAGATGGATGAGAAACGGAAAGATGTCGGGAAGCCATGATAGCGGCACAAATGTACTGGCCAGGCACTCCATCATATAATCCACAAGAGAGACAAGGGGATCTGTCCCATGAGGCTCAACGGCGTATCCATATGTGGCCTTGAGGATGATGGCACTGGCCTCACTGCACACTGTCAGCCAGTGTTGGCGAGAATCGCGGCATAACTACCTACGTCTTGATGTGTTCTCTCAAGTCTTCTGGGTGCTTTAGAATTCTCAGCAGCAATCTGGCCGACTCCACGTCTTGGACCTCGTCAAACTGAGAAGCAAGGGCCTTGGTCCCCATCTGTTGATGAACAATCTTTCGTTGCTTCTTGAAGGCATCGCCATACTGAAGCGAGGGTAAGAATTGGCCAAAACCGCACATGAGATTACCGAAAGGCTGCGAGGGTCTATTCGAAGTCTTCAAGGACTGTTTATCCAGGAGCTCAACAATGGCTTCCTTGTCGTAAAGGATGATCATTGGCTGTCCGAAGACAGTCAGCGAGATCACTGGACCATATTGTTCCTTGAACTTTAACCAGTGCTGAAACTCGAGCGCTCCGGGAGGTGGGAGGTCCTTGTAGTTGCCAATGATTGGCAGAGGTCGTGGGCCTGGTGGAAGTGGGAGGTTGGTCTTCTTCTCCCGTCGAAGATAGTAACCGATGATCCCCACAGATACCACGGCAAATTGAATGGCAAGTATATGAAGCATCGGTACGGTTATGAATCTATTGATATAATTTGATGTGTGTTTCAAAGCTCCTGGTCTTTCCGTCCCCCACCTCCTCCGAGGTAGAAGGGCGTAGCTAATATACCATATCCTCCTCTTTTCTGTCACACAATAACCGCCACTTGCATGTGTTCGTATTCGTTGTTTCCCCGCCCGCCTCGATACCCTTCGGGGGATGTCGGTTGCCCGATTCGCCGATACGGCGTCGGACCGTGAGTGGGGATGTGACACCCCTCCTACACAAGCAATGCACTTGCGACAGTGAGCCACCACTGGGCAAGGGACAGGTTCAACATATCCTATCCTGGTAAAAGCTCACAAGCGAACGAACTGGTGCCCTTTTCAGTACACCCTATCCCGACGCAACCGTTCCACTGCGCAGTGAAGCTGACCTAAGTTGGTCACCTGCAGATAGGATAATGGCTTCGGACGTCGCACTGCATACCTGCAGCGATTACCGCACACCACCGCCAAGCTTGCCGTAGCATTGGATGTGTAGGAATTGCAACCTCGTGACCTGCTGTCGGCATCTCGGCATTTAGCTTCGGCAAATGGGCACAAGCTGAGGTCGGACGAAAGCCAAGTCCTAGTGTTTGTCTCTTGTATAGAATATGACTTTGTGTGGACTGTCCAGTCGGCTACCCTGTGCGGGCAGCCTGACAATGGCCTCGTTTTTATTCCTCTCTACTGTTTACAACTGCATTGGTTGCAGGGGCACTAGGCGCCTACCTCTACTGTTGATTTGCTCTCTACTGCTTCCACCTCGGACTGTATATACAAGATGACTGAAGCACTTGTCTTAACAGTGCGGAGCTCGCGTCCATGGCGATGCTACGGTGTTCACATACACAATCGCGTTGCATCATTTAATACTTGGTTTTGGGCCAGAAGTAAAAGAACTCATGCTAGATATCCATTTCTTCCCAAATTGGCCAATGCTTCAGTTTGCCTCTGTGACCTTCATCCACATATTGCTCTCAACAGGCACCCAGTAGCTCGCAGAGTCCCAAGGCTTCTCGGGGTTCAGCAGCTGGAAGTCAAAATTTCGGAGTAACTGTTTGGAGTGCTGCATATTAGGTACCTGAAATCTTGGAGGAAGGAGACCATACCTCGAAGAAAATCTTGTTGAGTTCCATGAACGCAACGGTTTTGCCGGAGCACATCCAGCGTCCATGGCCAAAAACAAGCTCGACATTGCGCTCCATCTCGATTCGGTCACTATCGCTTACCTCTAAGAAGCGCTCTGGCCGGAAGACATCGGCGTCTTCTCCAAAGAGGTCTTTGGAGGCCAGTAGCGAGGCCATGTTCATTCCGATGGCAGTACCAGCGGGGATATGCTTGCCCTGGATGTCGAGTCCACCATCTGGTGAAGTTTTGAAGAAAAGGGCGTTTGTTGGAGATCTATATCGGATCCCTTCATATATAAGAGCCTGCTATTCTGTCAGTCTTTTCGGCAGCATCAGTTGACGTTATGACACACCTGCAAGTATGGGATTCTGCGCGCCTCTTCAAGCGTGATAGGGTTGGAAACCTGGCCTCCACTGACACATGTTGCGATAACCTGCTTGAGCTTTGCGTATAGAGGGCCGTTGCTCAGTATATTGAGCATGGTACCTCTCACCACAGAGGCCACAGTGTCAGAACCTGCCAGGACAAGGAAAGGACCCTCGCTCCGAGCTTCCTCTCTTGTCATGCCATGGCGCATCCAGGACGCCTAGAAGACTGAGTGTTATCAGAGTCCCCGATATATAATGTTCGTTTGCTTACCATCATGTCGTTCTGGTCTTTGTCACCATCGCGATATCGTGCATCGACCGAATCTCGTGTCACACTAACACTATGTTAGCAGAAGAATAGAGCAAAATTAGATCAAAGGTAGACAAACGTCAACATGCGGCCGACGCCAGCTTTGTCGCCATACTGAGGAGCAAAAAGCTTTAGAAAGACGGGCGTATACACAATTGAGCCGATCCAAGGAATATCACTGGCAAGCGCAGCAATGCGCCATCTATCGCGAATTGTAGCGATGAGATCGTACAAATCTTCGTTCGTTTCGAGGAATCCAAAAGGCTTTCCAAAGGCCACCGCGGAGATGACATCAAGAGTGAAGAAGGAGGTTGTGAGAGCAAAGTCAAGGGGCCGCACCATGCTTCCTTTGGAGACGTATTTCTCGCGAATAAGTCTAACGTAGGAATCGACTTGACTGCTGATGATCTCCTCCATATTAGTAGCTTCTCGCCCAGAGTAGCCAGCCGCACTCTTGGCCTTGAGGGTGTCGTGTTTTGCTGTGTCCGTCGTGCTGATCATGATTTCGGTATGGGGATCTATGCGGCTGCGTTTGTACCAGTCATCGCGCTTAGATGTGCTGCGAGCGCCGGTGATTTCACGCAGCAGATCTGGGTCAGAAGTCGCCACATAGTTTGGCGCGATTCGAACCAATGAGCCGTAGCGGGTGCTCAGTCTGCGGTACTCGGTGTTCTGTTGACTGCCGCCAGAGATCTTGATGAGCATCCAAAGGTAGGAAAAGCCTGCGAGCCAAGGACCCGGTATATGTCGAAGTCGATACCAGGAGAGAAATTTGGCCACGATGAACCAGGAAGACACCCCACTGATCACAAAAGGCCAGAGGTGTTGGAAGACGTTGATTGATAAGAGGGCCATTATTCGCACCTTGTTGGTTGCGTACAGTAAAAAATAAAAAGTTAAAAAAATGAAGGGTTATGGATGAGAGAAAGGATCGCTCTGAAAGAGACCGTGCCGAGGTATTTATGCATGCTGGACATGCGCTGCAGAATACGCCATTTATCTCTGAAGAACCAGAGCGCCCCTGCTTCCAGTGCGCCATATCATGCATGGAGATACGAGTGCGGAGACGTAATGGGTTGCATCGTCGCTCTCTGTGTCGTGATAACGCATGTGTTATGCAGACAGATACATGAAGATATTTAGCCGAAAGCCACATCACGAAGTGAAGGTAGCCGCGGCAGGCAAAATCACTCCATTGGCTGACTGGTTGGTAAGCCTATCACATTTGAGTGGGTTACAGTTGGATGATCGGCAGGCCGTTGTTGGCATATTGCAGCTAGATGTAACCCTCCAACAGCCAGCCACTTTTCTCTCAGATGCAAGAGCATGTGGGATTTTCTGTTCGTGTGCCCTAATGGGACACAGACCAGCAATTTTGAGGAGGCCTCTTCTAACGATAAAGACGATATCAAATCCGTAGATGACACTTGGCACATGCATGAGTATCCGACGGCCAAAAAGATGAATGGGATTAAGCCACATGCATGGTGGCGCATGACGTGTTGTTGAATTTGTGTGGGACATAGCAGCCAAGAGAAGCAATATCAGCTCATTAAGCCATGGCGCTGCTGATCGTTGGAAGCCTGCAATATGCGCCTGGATGCAGCTCATTGGATCCAATTATGATGGCCGTGAAGCTGCTCTATGTGGACCAAAGTCAGCAACATGCAGTGGTCGACTCGGTGTTGCAATGACTGACTCGACCATATCATTTCTTGTAGAAGTTCAATTACCATTACACTCGTGCTTCCACGAATCACCTTGACTTCGATGAGGGTCAAACCCAAGTTATTATCTGATAGTAAGAGTATTTATGCTCTCAACAACGGCTTGTTGCACAAAATACATAGTACCCATCTCCCCCGATTTACACATGTCCCTGGGGCACAACGTCCCAGAGATGTCGGAAACAACCGGGAAACGTAAACGGGTTAAAGGCAATAATTGGAGCTCTACTTGCCCGATAGCACATTTAGATAGAGCCTGCCCTACCCTCGACATGGAACGGGGCTTAAACTGGCTGCCCTTGTCATATAAAGACTTATGTCATGCCCAGCTAGCCTTCCGAAACGGGCCAAATATTGCGAGGCAACCAATGAACATTCGAATCAACAAATGTCTGTGACATTGATGATGAATCAAGATACCGAAACGGCCTTTTCTGGAGAGAAAAGTCGGCAAGTCGGAATCGCAGAACCTTCCAGATAGGCATGGCCAGGTATAAATATGTGCAACTGATCCTGCTCCCAAGGTCCTCATCACTCTCTACAGAAACCCTAAGACCTAGCTACACCCTTTAAACCTTTCAAACTTTTCAGTCGTCACCATGCCTGCTTCCAACGGTATCAACATCATCTTCGGGGCCGCTGGCTATGGAGAAAACATGGAATCTATGGGTCTTGATTCTCATGCGATAGCACAAGAGCAGCTCCAAGTCCTGGCCGATGAAGGCATCACTACGCTTGATACCGCTGAGCTGTATCAAGGAAGCGAGGCCGAGCTGGCTTATCAAAAAGCTCCGGAGCGGTTCGTCATTCATACCAAGCTCAAGGGTGGCTTTGCTCCGGGACGAGACAAGGCCGCCATCATCGCAGCAGGGGAAGAAAGCCTGCGACTGTTGAAGGTCGATCAGGTAAGATGGCGTGCCACGAAACGAGAAACCTATGATGCTGACACGTATATCATAGGTTGATGTCCTGTATATCCATGCACCTGACCAACAAACGCCGGTTCTGGAACAAGCCCAGGCATATGATGTCCTCTACAAAAAGGGCGTCTTCGAGCGCCTGGGTCTCTCAAACTTCACCCCCGAGGACGTGAAGGAGTTTTACGAGACAGCCAAATGCCATGATTGTGTGCTTCCAAGCGTCTATCAGGGCTCGTACAGTCCCATAGGCCGGTTGCCCGAGACCGAGCTTCTTCCGTTGCTTCGCAGCCTCAACATTGCGTATAATGCGTACAGTCCGATTGCTGGAGGCTTGCTTACCAAGACCAAAGAGCAGTTCCTGCAGGGTGTCTCACGATTTAACCCCAGCACACGACTTGGGCAGATCTACCAGTTCCTCTTCAACAAACCCTCATTCCTTCAGGCGCTTGACCGGTGGGGTGAGATTGCAACCGAAGCAGGGATGCCAAGGGCCGAGTTGGCTTATCGCTGGGTCGTGTATCACTCAGCCTTGAAGGGTGAGCATGACGACGGCATTATTCTGGGTGCGAGGGACGCAGCCCAGTTGCGGGAGAGCATCCGATTTATCCGCACAGGACCACTCCCCGAGCACCTGGCAAAGGAGGTTGACGGGGTCTGGGATCTTGTGCGCCAAGATGCCGCTTTGGACAATTGGAATGGATTTTTCAAGGTCGTAATGCAGTGACGGCGATGAGTAGAACCATCTGATGAGGGCTAAGGCTACCTGGCGAGGACTGCAAATGGCGCTACATTGGCATCGGATTGTTCAGGAGTCTTCTCCTCGCTATTCTTGGAAAGTGGAGACGAGCAGTTATTGGTCAGTTCGGAAAACGAAGCTGCTTTAGGTCTAGAATAACCAACAATTGCACAAGCGAAAGGGATCCGAATGGATATGTAAGCAAGGTGGCATGGTTAAAGTCCGAGGAATCCGATGAGCGAGCATCACTCTTCTCGTAAGACAAATGGAAAACGGTTTGGCACTCCCAGAGGAAAGGGTAACATCAAATAATCTTGCCCGATTCATGGCTCGTAAGGGCATACAAAGGGTGCATACAGGCTGTGCTACATGCAAGTAGGAGAACCCTAGCGTCTTAAACTATCTCTGGCCCGTCGCTAACGCATGAGCAGGGCGCGCAAGGTCAAGGTATATTCATACTTTCTGCTGAGTCTCTATTCTTGAATTGTGCTTACATATGGAGCAAGTGCGACGAAGAGAAACCCGAATGTCAACGCTGCACCAGCACTGGCCGCAAATGCGATGGCTATCAACAGTCCCTACAATGGAAACCATTATCCTTGCCGACAAGGCTGCCATCCAGAGACTTCTACAACCCTACGAACTCCCGCGCGCTTCAATTCTTCCATGTCTCTGTTGCTCCACGTATCTGTGGCGAGTTCTCAGCCTACCTATGGACCAACCTCATTCTGCAGCTAGGAGACTCGCAACCAAGCATCCGGCACAGTATTATTGCAATGAGCTTGCTCTACGAAGACTTTGTGCAATGTGGGCAAAACCAGGCCACCTCTCTCGCCATTCGCCACTACAATGTCGCCATCCGCCAGCTGATGGCAACAAAGGACATCTCGGTGATCCTTGTCACCTGCCTTCTCTTTCTTTGTATTGAGATGATACAAGGAAGTGAGCTGCAAGCACTTATGCATCTCTATGCTGCATTCCGCATCCTGTATACGTCAAGTTCACTCCCCCAGTGGGTTCACGAGTTTCTAACGCCAGTCTACCGGCGACAAACACTTTTTGCCTTGAAGTTTGGCCTCGATGTCAACGCCCCCGAGGAACTGTGGAATATGTGCACAGCAAAAGAAATACGAACTCCTCAAGATGCCAGACTTGTTACGGACACGATATATGGCCGTACATTTCAGCTAGTCTCACAAGGACGCGAGTTTCGACGTCTTCCTCTCCATATTCGGACTCCTCCCCGGCAGCTCTTGCATGCGCAGCAAAGAATCCTGGATACAATTCAGCAATGCCGTGGTTTGATCAAGAGTACATGGGGGCGAGGCTCCCAACCAGAGGACCAGAGACTCAACTATCTCAACTCTATAATTACTTTAGAAGCCAGCAAAGTCGCTGCTCTGCTAGCCTTTGAGAGCAGTGAGATGGCATCCGACAAATTCGCAGATTCGTACGAGATGATGTTGCCAGCCATGGAAGAAGTGTCCGGCGCTATGAATCGACAATGTAACTCTCACAGGGAGCGAATTTTCATGCTGGAAACGGGATACCTGATACATGTTTTTTGGGTCATCCTCAAGTGCCGGACTTTTGGCACAAGGATGAGAGCTTTGGCGTTGCTAAGGAGGAACATGTCGACTCGCGCGGGGTTCTGGGATGTAAAGCGGCTGTTATTGATTGCAAGACGGGTCATTGAGCTGGAACATGACCTGATGCTTGACCATACTGACCAGGTCTGCAATCCATCCCCATGGACAGATGAACCTCCGCCTGAAGATCGACGAATCCGTCTCCTTGACTGCAACTTCCGGGCTCCGAGTACAGAGAACATTGTTGGAGAAAGAAAAAACACCCTGTCGAGGATGGTATCATTCACCCTCCGTGATTCCGAGGGCAAGGTTTACACAGTGTGCGAGCACATTTAAGTCGGAATACTTTGGGCAAATACATCTGGATCCGCATCAGAGGATGTACGAACGACTCATCATTATAGAAGTCCATCTCTGAAAGTCTAAATTCAGAAAGGCCGTCAGTCGGGATAACCAATGAAACCGAAACATCCCACCTGTCTAGATGCCCCAAAGGGCTGATTTACTCTTCAGGAAAGGGCCGAAGGAAGGGCAGAGGCCGATGCCCAGACCTGTTGAGCGGATTATAAATGTTCCAGCGCGTCACCCCTCCCCTCCCCCCCCGGTGATCACCACCAGGGGCGCAGCGTGGTGTAAGTGAACTCTCAATCTCTCACTGCTATACAACAAATCTGTCCAAAGCTTTCTTCAAGTATACGCAATGTCAGAGACTCCCGAAAACACCGTCTACGTCATCACCGGTGCCAACCGAGGCATCGGTCTCGGCCTCGCCAAAGCCTACCTCGGCCGTCCCCGTACGACTGTCATTGCCACTGTCCGCAACCAGCAGGCTGCCGACGTCCTCAAGTCAGAAATATCGACCGTCGAACTGGGCGAAAACAGTGTCCTCGACATTATCGAACTCGACTTCACACGTGCCGAATCCCCTGAGAAGATCCGAAGCGCATTCAACATTGCACGCATCGACGTCCTCATCAACAACGCGGGAGCCGCAGGGGAACTCAACCGCGCCGTCGAGACGACAGCAGAGGACCTGCGAGCTTGCTTCGAGATTAACACAATCGCGCCGCTCATGATGTTTCAGGCGCTGTGGCCGCTCATGCAAAAGGCCGAGAGCCCAAAGCTCATCATGGTCACATCCACGGTCGGCTTCATTACATACCAAGAGTTCCCGGGCGGCGCGTATGGCCCGAGCAAGGCAGCCTTGAACTGGCTTACGAGGGCCCTGCATCTGCAGGAGGATAAACTGACGGCCGTGGCGCTTCATCCGGGCTGGGTCCAGACCGCGATGGGATACTCGGCGGCTCAGGACTGGAAGTTTGCGCCAGGACCTCCCGAGACGATCGAAGGCTGCGTCAAGGGAATGATTGGAATCATCGACAATGCTACTCGGGACAAATACTCTGGAAAGTTCGTC
The DNA here is from genome assembly GCA_020746835.1 of Stachybotrys elegans. NCBI lineage: Eukaryota > Fungi > Ascomycota > Sordariomycetes > Hypocreales > Stachybotryaceae > Stachybotrys > Stachybotrys elegans. The sequence continues at coordinate 31,258 of JAGPNK010000027.1, read as the reverse complement.
ACCTACAAGGGCGAAGAGTACCCCTGGTAAGCTCATAGCGTTTGCCCTGTGGCATTCTCGACCAGACAGATCTGGGTTTCTTCTGGTCGAGGCATAGGGGTCAATCTGATGCAGTATTAGAACAGTGCATCATTCAACATGATCGCACTGCAGAATGGGGACTTCATTCAACAAGGGGTCAGGGGCCAGCTTTGTCTGGGAGAATTCTACATCCAGCCCCTTTTAGTTTTGTTCACAATAAATTGCAATTACTACAATATCCGATATGGTGAAATTTGCCCTACATCTGTGGAGCTTGTCAAGTTATGATCTGGACGTCAGGATATTTTGTCATTTTCCGTTTCTTGTTCCCCTGCAGGCACACCTCCCAACACCAACAAGTGTCATAAACTCAGCAATCCAACCGTCCATATACGTCGCAGTACTAGCCTTGACAAAGCCCCGCTTTCTAGGACCTGTCCATCATAATCGCTTCCAGTCTAGAGCCTTCCGAGGTCATTGATGGTTCATTATACGCAACCCCTTGACCCAGCAAGCTCAGACATGCCTACCCGTAAACGATGAGTAGCTCAGTGTTTTCTCGAACGGCTTTAAACATTTATTGTGTTCAGCCCCGTGCCCGTAATTTTCTTTCCTCGTCTGACTCATTCATGCCTTCGGATACTGAGCCGAGCCGTCACGGAATAGGAGCCGAGCCTCTGTGGGATTCTGACATGTTCCACATTTTGGCACCCCAATACGGTGAGAACCAATAACAAACTGGAGCGAGACTCTTTCCCCGCTAACAACGATGGCGCAAGAAGTTGTCTCCACGTCAGAGAAGTTCTTGTCATGAATCCCGTCTATAAAGTCCGAACGATTCTCCGGGCCACTCTGAAGTGCAAAACCCCCATTCAATCTCGCGCATACTTCACCTCATAACTCTATAGCCATGGATCATCAAGTGGTTCGCCTTCTGCAGTCGCTCATGTCGATGGCGTCGACGAGTGAGTTGGAGCACGACATCGGCATATTCCTGGAGCAGCACCTACAATCATTGGGCTACACCGTCGAACGCATTCCAATCGCACCGGGATCGAGCCGTCACAATGTTTACGCATACCTCGGATCCACACGCCAGACGCGCGTGCTCCTGACTGCTCACATGGATACTGTACCACCACACATCCCGCTCACCATTGACGGTGATGTGATTCGTGGGAGAGGCTCTTCCGATGATCTTGGCCCACTAGCGGCCCAGATCATGGCGGCTGAAGAGTTGCGAGCAGAAGCCAAGATTCGCGAGGGCGATGTTGGGTTACTGTTTGTTGTAGGTGAAGAGAACGGCGGCCACGGGATGATCGCCGCCAATTCCATGGGCGTAACATGGGAGTCTGGTATCTTTGCCGAACCGACTGAGAGCAAACTGGCAAAGGGTCATAAAGGACAAGTTGCATTCGAGCTCATTGCAAAGGGCCATGCTTGGTAAGAAACATGTGAGGTGAAGCTACGGAACAAATACTGACCGCCCCAGCCACTCAGGATACCCCCATCTCGGGAAAAGTGCAACGTCGGCTTTGCTCGCAGTGCTCAATGACCTCGCCGCTGTAAGCTGGCCAACGTCTGACCTGCTTGGTGCCTCAACTTTCAATATTGGCACGCTGGAAGGAGGAGAAAAGCACAACATTGTCGCACCCTCAGCCAAGGCCCTCTGCGAAGTCCGAATGGTGTGCGATTTGCCTGGCATCAAGGTCAAGGTAGCCGACGTCGTCTCGCACCACCCGGACATTGAGCTCAAATTTGTTTTCGAGTATCCCGAGGCGCTGCTAGAATGGGAAATTGAGGGGTTCGAGGCTGCTCCGGTGGCCTTTGGTACTGATGTTCCTCGATTAAGGGATGAGTTCTGCGGGAAGAGGGTATTGTATGGACCGGGCTCGATTCTCGTGGCGCATGGCCCTGACGAGTTTATTCGTGTTCCGGAATTGATTGAGAGCATCTCAGGATATAAGCGACTGGTTCTTCACTTCCTGTAATCCAGTCCATATGCATAACCACTACCTAGAAAGAAGGCGTGCCGGCTATGACACTTAATAAAGCCACACCTGTAACAATGGGAGACCAGAGGTCATCTCTACCGTGCGTTAACTGAAGTTTACGTGAGAGCCGCTCCCTTCGCAGCCAGTGTTGCAAAGTAAAGGTGAGTCTCTCCACAAATCACCATTCTCCCATCACCAGCAAACTGAAAATTGGCAGCGGTCTCTCCTGTGAATATCTTTCCCAGCAGGACACCTGAAGGGTTCCACACATGAACCCCATCACCACAGCCGGCGTACACGTTTCCGTTTGTATCGCAGTGAACCCCTGTAAATTGGCGTTAAAAACTGGCCATTGGAGGAGGGGGAGTAGGGGAGAAAGGAAGATCGTCGAAAGACTAACCATCTGGTACTCGTGAGGTTACATGGGCAAAAAGCTTCCTGTTCTCAAATGTACCGTCTGCAGCGACGGTATACCGATATCTACATGCCGTTAGATGAAGATACGGGACAAGTCAAAATAATATGCTTACATTGAAGAAGGTTTGGTTGGCTCGTAACCGTAGAAGCCTTGAGCACTTCCAGTATCTGTGACGTAGGCATATCTTCCGTCCGGAGAGAATGTTATTCCTGCGACGCCAATTAGTACAACGGCCAGACTTGTGGTTAGGCTAATGTACCGTTACAGTTCACAAACTCGTCAGCCACGGCAGTCACAGCCTTTGTAACCGCATTGAGCTTGTATACTTGATTCGGGAGCACGGGTTTGGGTCGGAAATCTTGGAGATAGCCATAGGTGACATCTGTAAAGTAAATGTCCCCATTCCATGGGTTCACAGCCACGTCATTGACGGAGTTGAACTGCCGACCATAGTAATTGTTGATCAAGACTGGGAAATTGTTCAGTATTAGCTGATATCAGGTCAGAAGAACTTACTCGTGGTGTTGTACGGAGGTTCTGGGTTTGCCAAGTAAAGAGCTGGAGCTATATCCGATCCCATTCCCTCCCCAGCAAAGATGAAGTTTCCTTTGTAGTTTGTGCCTCCTACAGCCGGGTCAGCTGTGAACGTTGTAGGAGTTTATACTTACCATTCGGGTTGATAACAGCAGGCTGGAAGTCTACAACCTGGACCTGGACTTTTCCCACGCCATTCCGTAGATGCGATACAGCCATTGCTTCAGAGAGCGACACTTTCTGGATCACGCTGGATCGATGCAGACCAGTGCCAGCAGCTTTAGCACCCGCATTCTGGGCAAAGAAGACCTCTTCGGTAGGAGGATGCCTGTTGGGCGTAAGCAATTGTCACGAGACCGTGCTGCTGAATATACAAACCAGACGACTGCTTCGTGAAACATTGGGTTTGTGCCAGAATCGGCGATAAGCGTGAGTGTAGGCGACTCGCCTATGATGGCAATAAATTCTTCATGAAAGACGTGGAAGGGCTTGTCCGTGAGACTCTGGAGAGAGGTTCCTGGCGGCACAAAGACCTGCAGTCGTGTTAACACAATGAGGTCCTGGTGAAAGGGAGACGGGGCTCACAGGGATGCCATTAGCTACCTCGGGCGGAGGAACAGAGGGGAGAACAACGGTAGCCTCTGGAAGCAGCAATTGAGCCTGCTCTGGCAGCTTTGTCGACGCGGAGAGCACGGCCCCAGATGCCAAGGACAGGGCGCCGGAGAGCAAGGCGACATTCATTTTCAAGGTGTCAGACATGGCTACCCCCACAGCGAAAGCTGCAATCACGACAGTAAAAAGCCATTGCGGCTTCACAGAAGTGGGTGTGTTTGGCATATTTGTCATGTAGATGGGAGATGCAGGATCAGGGTTGGGGAGTAGAATGTGATGCTCCCGTCACGTCATGGTCAATGAAGCCGAATGCAGCACGACGACTTCTACTCTTGCCCAAGAGGTTTGACAGCAATTACCCCACTCGCTTCTCCGATGACCGCAGCGGACCGTACCTTGATCCGGAATTCGGATCGGAAAAGCGTCACGTAGGAGATCGACAACATTGTGCGGGGGAGAGATGTGTGTCTCGGATCAGCTGTACCATGTTGGTGCGAAGAATCGGAGCCGTTCTCTACTTGTCGAACTCATCGCGGGAGAATGGAAACAGCCCACTTTGTTTCTATTCTTGCCGCATAGACAATGGGCCTGTTCGTCTCACGATGGGCTAGGGATTTTAGTGCTGCATGTTCGGCTGAACAATCTTTTTCTAGACTGAAACAGAATTGTTTGATCAGGGACTGTGTGCCCTCGATAAGCGAGCCCGGAAATTTATTGGCATCACCACGTCCTACGTGTTATAGCAATTGGCCACGACAGACGGGAATCCTTGCTGGTCACCCTTTGAACCAGCTCCTGTGATTTAGCACCGTGACGACCAAAAGAGGAAGCTCTGGCTAGAGAGGAGTTTTAGTTGCTTTTAGGTTATTTATAGGCAAGATCAGCATCCGCCAGCTTGGCAGGGGCTTCTGTGGAGAATTGCACAAGCCTGGAGCGGCCTGGAAATCGATTGAGGGAAGTCAACGCGGCACTGCTCGATTGTCTTTCTGTTCCCAACCTTCACCACATTGGGCGAAAAATACAATGACTGGCCATCCAGAGAGAGCTCTGCAAGCTATTTCGTCACCACGCCATGGTGATAGCAACCTCGAATACGCAGAGGGTAAATACAATGCCAAGCCGGGCAGCATGTAATGCGATAACGTGGGCCGGACCTGATGTAACATTCCTCCCAGCGCTGAGCGCCTGTCGTAGGGAGCACCTGTCAGTCCAAGCAGGTGCCTAGCGTTTCAAACGCCCATGGTAAGATTTGCAATGCTGGGCACTACACAGGCGCGATGGCAGCCACAGGCTTGTGCGCTGTCCGTCTTGACCAACATGCGCGGGAGTAACAAAGAGGTAATTTGCACATATAATACCAGGCGCGAGCCCTTCTGGTCTGTCCCCCTTCTCCAGGCTCGGTCTGTCATTCTCCAATATTTCGCTTCGTTTCATCACTTCTGGGAAGTTCTTTCTTTCGTCTTTGCCCCTTTCACATTGACTATCTGATCCTTGCTGTTCAATATGCTCCGTTTTCTTCCCTTCGTTCTGGCCCTGGCCTCGCAGGCGGCAGCTCACGGCTACATTCGAACCTTTACGCTGGACGGCGTCCCTCGCGAGGGCTTCGCACGATGGAACCCCAACCCGGCACCCGACGCCATCGGCTGGAGCTTCACCACACCTGATGAGGGACCCGTGCTTGACATTACTAGCCCTGATTTCGTCTGCCGCCAGAACGCCCAGCCCTCTCAAAACTATGGCACTGTTTCTGCTGGCGGACGTGTCGTCTTTGACTGGACATCGGACGACCTCGTGCGCAACCCGGATGGGTGGGCGCAGGGTCACAAGGGCCCGATCATGACATACATTGCTCCGTGCAATGGAGACTGTACCACTGTTGACAAGACGGCCTTGAGATGGACGAAGATCGCCGAGGCCGGTGTCATCTCCGGACCGGCCAACACCCAGGGTTTCTGGGCCACGGACGAGATGCGCGCCAACGGTGGCAGCAGTGCCACCATTCCTACCTCCATTGCGCCAGGCAGATATGTCATCCGAAACGAAATTATTGCCCTGCACCGCGCCCACCTCTCCGAGCCGGAGTTTTACGCTCAATGCGGAAACATTGAGGTTACGGGAAATGGCACCGACAACCTATCGCAGTCGGGCGTCGTTGCCTCGCAGTTGTATAGCACGTCGGACTCACAAATCTTTGGCTTTTCTGTCCATGACAACAGGGACCCCAACTGGGTGATCCCTGGCCCTGCACTCTACCAGGCGCGGGCCGCCAAGAATATGCGTGCTTTTAGGGCGTAAAGGGACTTCGCATTACCTTTTTTCTCAGGGCTCAGAAAAGTCTATCTTTCGGTGTACTGGTAAATAACACAAATAAGAAAAGGATTTAACTTAGATGCCGGTGCCATGATGGTGATGGATGCGGCGTGTTCTGTAAGTGTGAGTGTGTTAGTGGGGCTTTTTGTCCACAGCGGCTCGCATCGGCCAAATGGGGGCGGATAGTAGCCGACAGATGCCTGTTGAAAATCCACCTTTTTTCCTCCTGCACAAATTTCTTTCACTTCCCATCCCGACGCAGCCGTTCCCCTTGCGTGAGACGTGCGCCCATCATGCCATACGGAACAGTGAGCCAGCCGGCCGCCGTGCCGTCGGGACCATCAGAGTCTGCACCGCTGCTTCGTGACGACGATGCCGACGTCGACCAAGGAGGTCCGGCGGAATCGGAGCCCAAGGAACCTACTCGCTTGCAACGAGTCGGCTCCTCCATCAAGGCATTCTACGACAAGAACCTGGGCCTCTTCTTTGTATTTATTGCGCAGATGTTTGCATCGATTGTGAGACGCCTCACCTGGCTGCCCACAGTCGTCACTTTGCTGACCTCCCTGCTAGATGGCCATGACGACTCGATTACTGGCCACGGGCTTCGAGACCAAGTTCCACGCGCTGCAGATCATCTTTGTACGCATGTTCTTCACGGGACTGATTGGTTCCCTGTACATGTGGTACAAGAAGACCCCTGGGTTCCCTTTTGGCCCTCGTGAGGTTCGGGGACTTCTTGTTCTACGTGGTGTTGCAGGCTCTGTAGGCCTGTTTGGGCTATACTGTACGATGGCCATCCCACAGTGTAATCGTATCAACTGACCAATATACAGACTCACTGTCATTCCTCGACATCTCTGATGCCACTGTCATCACCTTTCTTGTCCCAACTCTTACCGCCTTTGTTTGCTGGGTCGCCCTCCGCGTACGTGACCTAGTCAAGTTGATACCAAGTATAATGTGCTAACTTGAACCAAGGAACCATTCACCCTCCATGAGGCCCTAGCTGGATTGATAGCCTTTGTCGGCGTGCTGTTCATTGCACGCCCCCCTTTCATCTTCCCCCCAAAACATGAAGAGGGCCAGGCTACGCTTTCCTTTGACACTTTTGGAGCTGGTATCCTTCCCCCCGTTGAGATTACACCAGCAGAGCGTTCGATAGCCACTGCTTGCGCCGTCATGGGAACATTTGCCTCAGCAACCGCCTACACGACAATCAGGGTCATTGGCAAGCGCACACCGTCTCTCGTGAGCGTGAATTACTTTGCAGCATTCGCCACCACCTTGTCGTGTATCATCATCCTTGTCCACCCTGACCTACACTTCGAGATCCCTCAGTCCCCCGTGCAATGGTAAGCACCCTATATTTTTCAAGCCAAGTCTACAGCTAACGACTTTAGGGCCCTGCTTCTTTCCATCGGCTTATCCGGGTTCCTCCTTCAAGTATTCATTACTGAAGGCCTTCAAAGAGAAAAGGCAGGCAGGGCTACGAATCTGATGGTATGTACTCCCAATAGTCACAAACACTCGTACTAACAGAACTAGTACACACAACTCGTATTCGCCCTTATTATTGAGCGCGTGGTATGGGGAACAGTCCCTTCTGGATCCAGTCTCATAGGAAGTGCTTTTGTCATCGGTGCCGCCGTTTGGGTCAGCATTCAAAAGCGAAAGGCTTCCTCTGGAACTGATGCACAGCAAAGGAGTCAAGTGCCTGATGAAGAACGACGACTACTGGAAGAGGAGCGGCCATAGATCCAGCCTTACACCAATAGAGTGCAGAATTCAAGCAAAGCGGCTAGATATGTAATTATCGCAACTATCTAGCTCATTGTAGCTCGGGGTATTTGGTAGTTTAGAAGTCATCCCAGTGCTTATCGAAGAGCCTCAAGGTCTCTTCTGCTACCTCCGTTCCAATCTCCAAGCCGACCGTGCCAGCATAGGTAAAGTGAATCTGCCAAGATGTTAGCAAAGGCCTCCTGCGTTCGCGTTAGACTTACTCCTCCGTAGATTCGGCTTCTGGCGTTCTCTACCGATGCTTCTTCGATGCTAGTAAAGTGCCGAGTGATCACGCCTTGGGCGTCGAGCGTCACGTTGCTGCTGAAGGAGGCATCGATGGCGTCTCCACCGTTGAAGAACTTGAGCACAGCTGCGCCTGCGGCACCAAACGTTGCGTGAGTCGACGGGTAGTCCTGGTGGCTTGGCGTGGGACGTAGTAGAGGAACCCAGGATGGGTCAGATATGTCGAGGCCAGACTCTAGCCAGACACCCTGACGATGGATGGCTGTCAAAGGCCGCCAGTGGTTCCAGTGAAATCTGGTCGTACATGTCAGCACACTCTTCCAATGCCAAAAAGGACGTGACTTACTTGGTATCCCAAGCCGCAATGGCAGCGTTTGCCAAGGCATAGTTTAGCTGGGCGTAGAACTTGGCCGATCCCAAGACATCACTGACGAACGTGTCCCCCACGATTGCGTGCGCGAAACGGTTCCATCCGCTAGTCTTGTTAGCCGGGCTGACTGTCTCGCGACGGCTCGTGTAGCTTACCTGACGCTGCTCTCCAACCAAAAGTACGCAATTTCCGTCTCGTCTTCTGTCCTGGTGGTGGAATTGATCCCTCCAATGTCCTTCAACTCCGTCACCCAAGGCTCATATCCTTCCGCGGTAGCGTCAGGCGGCGCTGGGCCTCTGAACTTTGTAATGTCTTTCAGGCCGCCGAATGGGCGCACATAGACAGCTTGGGGAGTATCTGGAAGAGGTCTTCCGCCAGGCGTCGGCTGGTAGACGCCGGGCTCTGCAGGCTGCACGACGTAGTCGACAAAGTTGTTGATCTTGTCGTCGGCGCGAGCTGCCGCGACCTTTGCAGCGGCGTTTTGGCCAATCTTAGCCGCCTGTGCATATTCGGACGACGATTGTGCGATGCCAATGGCGGGCAGGACAGCTCGAAGCGAGTTGTCAATGTCAGTGTTCAGCCTTGCGCCGTGGAAGGTCCAGACGAGAGCATCGTGCGCAGCATGCGAGACTGCCAGCTGCTGGAACGCAAGCGACTTCTTTGAAGATGCTTTGGCTGCTGAATAGATTGAGCCTTGCACGATGGCAGCGAACCAAGACGAAGGCGGTGAAGGAAGGCCTCCAATGACGCTGCTGCTGACCAGTGCTGCGGACCTGTCAACCCAGTATCGCACAATGTCGCCGTCATAGGCTGCTTGAGAGCCTGAAGCAACGGCTAGCAACAGCAATGAAAGCTTCATCTCGATATTCTTGATCAGAATCAGGCGTACAGGAATTGGAGTTGGAATGGGCCGTGTATGTAATACATACTAAGAGGAGCCGTATTGTAATATTTATATCGAAACACTACCATATCGAGGCATGCCAAGCGATCACATCAGATTTCGTGAAGATGTCGAACGAATCAATCGACGCCACCGATCGGACATGCTAGTACATAAGCTTGTGTGATGCCATGCAATGTAGCCCAACGCGCACCCTGCGAATCACATCCATCTGTGCGAGACGCTGAATTGCGTGACTTTTCTGCATATGGCGAGATACTGAGCTTCCAATTCCGGCTGCAGCAATCCATTTGCATGTATATCACCAGGCTGGTAAGTGCCCGATCATCACCCTGTGGTCAGCTTTTTACCAGAACATAGCAGTGAAGCGACAGGGTCTTGGGACAGCATTGATGAATGACAGGATTGCAGGTTACGATGGTGTCATTCATTCATGATAGGATTCTCTGTGTTGGTGGCATTAATCGCTATGGAACTAAATGACAACCGATTTGACGCGTCAGAGGCTAGAATGACCGTTATTCACGAAGATCGGCCAACCCATCCCGATAGTATGGATCCAGTGGGCTCTATCGCAAGCCATAAAATATCCCGAACAGAACCCCATGGGCTTATTGGATATTGTACCCACTCAGAGCTTGGGCAAGCAAGTGTTGGTGCGGACAGGAACTTCAGTTCGCGTCCTGGACGTCGTCGACTGCGGCACTGCTGTCGACGGCGCAACACCAACCGTGATGTTGGCAGCGCCGTTGCCTTGCTGTCCCTCAATCGCAAGCGCCAGGAAGTTGTGGCGGCCAAGCCTAAGGCCTGCCTTTCTGTATGCTTCAAAGTGCCGCGTGGTATTGATGGTGCCGCCGACGTGGCGCATCGTGCGGATGGACCAGAACTGCTGGAAGTCGGCGTCTCCAATGATGGACGGCGCGTTGATGCGCCACTTCATCCATACCTCGTAGGTGCCGCCATCGGACTCCAGGGTGCCGTAGCATGTGGCGTTGGAGTTGTCGGATGGGTTGTGCACGCCCATTGACTCGATGACGTACCACTCAACCAGAGGGTTGGTGGTCCAGCCGTACAGGGCCAGGTATGCTCTGCCGCTGACCCGGAATGTGCCAGTGTAGTTGACGATCCTTCTGAGTGTGAGCAGATGCAAATCTATCCACCGAACCAAGGAGAAGGTTAATGCTTACATATCACCACCAGGTCGGTACCCCTTGCCCACGACAACTATGCTCAAGTCAGCCGGATTATTGTGTCAGAGTATCCGACAATAGACTCACAGTTACCACCGAATCCTTGGTTCCAGTCCACGCTGTATCGTCCAGCTGGACCGCTCACCCAATCCAGATCAGCGAACTCGCTATGAGGGTGAGCTTTGACACGTATATGACGTATAGAGGAGTACCAACTTTGCCCAGTACTGGGTCGTAAATCCCCCCTGGCGAGCCTCAAGGTTGCGTCGTTCAAGGTCACGCTTGATATCCTCCAGAGTCGCATCATCGTCAAGTACCGCCGCAGCTCCTACCGCAAGGCTGACGAAGTAGAAGATCTTCCTGAACGAAACCATTTTGAGCGATTAATCGTAACCGCAAATGTTATTGTAGGAAGTTTTCCACTGGAGCAGAGCCACCATTATATATCTCACTACGCGGCTCGGCTCGACTCCCGACTGTGCCGCGCAACATTTCAAGCAGGGACAATTAATATATTCCAAGGTGCGCTTGGGTCTGGAACTGGGTAGGATCATCCTGCATTACTGCTTTCTGCCAGGTTATTCTGCCTTTCTGCATGGCTGCGCATTCAGGCCATGCGGTTTATCGTGGCCAAAATAGACGCTCGTCTAATATATATTGGTGTCGATACCCCTTTTGAACAACCAACATCTTTAACCGGCGGCAAAAGGCTTGGTTCTCCCTCCCTGAATTTATCCGGTCCTATCAAGGGCGCAGACAATGCAGGATCTGGTCGGTTCTGGAAGCAATATAATGCAGGTGCGGCATCATCTGGCAAATTCCGATGCCGCCCAGCCCGCTCGATGCCTCACAAGCTGATGGACAGGCGGACAATACGGGATGAATTCCTTGGTCACCTCTCCAGCGTTGTCCCGGATACGTTTCATCTCCAGCTACGTAGTAGTATATTGAGGCTAAGCAACATTTGTTGGCATAAGTAGCCCAGCTGATGTTGCAGGTCAAAACTCACGCTCACCACCAATCCAGCTAAGCTGGGTACGTTTGCCGTCCTACACAGTAGAGAACGGTGCATGCAAGGCCAGCATAGCGGTGAGTGACGTTGCCTCTTTTGCCTGCACCGTTGGAACTTTGTTTCTGTGCCTCAGTTGCACTGCACCATGCAGGTTTCACCTGCCGAAGTTGAACATGCCCCTTCTGTCTTATTTGTGGGATTACAACCTACAGATCATTTCAAGGCACGTGGATCCAGGCACACTGCAGTATCTGCTATCATGATGTTGTTACTGGTGGGCAGACTTCGGGCTTTCGGGATCGGGTACAAACTCGCCACTCACACAAAACTTCCACATAAAGGGTTGCGAACAGTCGCTTCTCACCCTTCAGAAATGGCCAGAGTGGTACTGCAACGTAAATATATAGAACCACGAATCCTACAGAACCGCATGGCCTTATCATTGCTCTGTTCGTGTATGGTGATTTAAGACACGTCAAAACCTCAGCCAACGCGCCTTAAACCGTACCTCTGGAACAGCTGCCCCACAATCCGATATCGCACTGCGACAATTTGCTGCGAGGTTTCAGCTCTTGCCATTGGATAAGTAGGCTGTGTTATTATGTTCCAGTGATTGTGATCATTCTTTAAAACACGGGAGTGAGTGTCAAGGTTTAAAGCATAAAATGACCTGAAGCGGCCCACGATGCACAGCCAACATGCGTTATTAACAAACACAGATAGAGTATACCAAAATAAGCAAAGTGCTCCATGGTCGAAACAAATATAGAAGCATGAGTAGGAATATCTTTTCTTTGTCTTAGCAAATATTAGATTGCATAGCGCCCGACGCCACGGCGGCATCGTGACGGGAGCTTCCGGCCAATTGCGACAGGTGGCCGGAAAACTTTGGCATCAGCCGCAGCCACAAGGGTCAAGCTTTTCTCCCGTCTTTATCGTCAAAGAGAGCCTCCTTGAAGTCGCCGGTCCGTATCCACGTTAGATTGCATCGGAAATTGTCCGAGTGCGTTCAGTTTAAGTTGCGGGAACGGCCGTTTCCATGTGACTCAACATGCATACCGAAAGTTGAACATACCAAATTTAAATCTTTCTAGAGTCTAAACGCAGTATTAAATCACGCTACATGCTGGTTTTGCCTCATTCGTCTCCATTGAATAGTACACGAACCTGTAGCCAACACAATGTCCTTACCAATCATTCACATCAATGGCTTCCCCGGCGTGGGCAAGCTCACCATTGCCCGCGAGCTCGTTACCCTGTTCGGATCATACAACGCCCGGCTCGTACATAACCACCTTCTTATCGACCCGGCTGGAGCCATCCTGCCGCGCTCCAGCGAGGACTACCAGCCACTGCGGAAGGCGATCCGAGCTGCACTCTTTGATACGCTGGCAACTTCTCGCGACACCTTCAACTCTCTATACATCTTCACTGACTTCCAGTCTGATAATGACACTGGTCGTGCTGTCATGGCTGAGTACCATGCAATGGCAGCACGTCGTGGCTGTGCCTTGATTCACATCATCGTTACAAGTAGTAAAGAGGAGAATCTGCGTCGAGTGGTCACCCCGGAGCGGTCACAACATGGCAAGCTAGTCGAATCGGAGCTACTGGCCCAGCTTCGAGAGGAGACTGTGATCTACCAGCCCCCAGCCGATTCTTTCCAGATACAACTTGATACCACAGAGTTGGACGCGGCGAGCGCGGCACTCATTCTACACCAACGCATTCTCAGAATATTTGCCGATGTATGCTGCAGCGCAGATAAGTCGGGGATAGGCTGTCTTTGCCATGGGACTTTGGCCTCCCCATGTTAAAAGGGGTTCCTGATGGAAATGTTCCGCTGTTGTCCGTCACTGCGGTGGACTGGGAGGTTAAAATACTAAGCGAGATACCCTGCTTTTGATGCTCTCTGAGATCATATTGGGATGGATGAGGCACTATAAGAACAAGTGAGATGGGCGACGGCTAGAGGGATGGATTCTTGATTTATCAGATGACATGTGATTGTCAAGACTTCCGGCAAAAGGGGGAGGAAATTTTTGAGTGGAATCTCGGGACGATATAGGAACTTCCACACCCACATCAGGGCAAAATAAATATTAATCGCATGTTGAAGGCGTCACTGAGTTGTGATGTTCTGCCCTCGTTGACCCAAGTAGGGTGGTAAGATACCTACCACACACAGCTTCCCATGACGACCTGGTATTTTGGGATCTGCTTTTGATACACCTGGCATGAATGCGGGTGGAATTGGCGCATGTGTTGAGCTTCTTGTCGATTTTGATGTATCCGCCTAATAGACGAACGGCGAGCATTTAGCTGTCGACCAAACGAGCTCAACCGGCCATCATCCCGTACTCAGAGGAAGGCCAGCAGCCTGGACGTACTCTCGTCACAGATGTGGATAGTGTCCCAGAAGACGGCAGCAACTTGCAAAAATTCGGACTAGCTGGAAGGAAATGAAGCCACCGGGAAAAGCGTGCTTGATAGACGATGCTGACAAGTCGTGAGGAAAGCAAGATAGTGGTATATAGCCTCATCCTGATGGTAGATTAGGCTAAATATCGAGGCGACTTGTGATCCATATGCAAGACATCCTCTAGATGTCGTAATAGAATGTCAAGCATGGTGGAGATACTCTTGCTCGCTTGACTCCAATCTTGAGAGTGATTCTGCTTTTGTAATCTCTCTGAGGCACTATAGCCTGAAATCCGCTCCCCAAGCCGGAAATTCAGCTGATGCAGTGACTTTCTGCACGCATCCTTGGCGATCTAAATCTATTGAGGCTTGTGGTCAGTAAAAAATGTCAAGTTTACTTCCGCGTACCCAGTATGGACAAGCCAGGATGAAGCGACGTCCTTCCGTTCCTCCATTCTGCCGTCGTCTTGGAACATTCACGAGGGACGAACATGCCCCTTTATCCGGACCTGGTATTCGGTATCAGCTGATAATCTCACGAACGCATCAAGAGAAAGAAGGGATAGTTACTTCTCTTCAACCCCTCCCGTTTTCACGATCCGCCGTCACCCATAGCCACACTATGGAGCGGCACTGTGCCTTGGAATCCCCGTTCAGATTCCGCACCTACTTAATCCCAAGCTTTGAGGAGCATATTGGATTCCTCGAGTTTGTCTTGAGTCACGTTGTTGCCGAGACGATGTAGGGTTACGATAACGCCAAGTCGAAGCCCCGCCGGCAGTCTGATCTTGCCACGACCCCTCATTAACAATAAAGTGTTTCGATGCTATGTGTCGGAACCTAGCCGATATTAACCATAAGTCTACAGCACCTCCTCCCGGAAACTTTCCTTCTGGCCAAGAAGCTAGATGATATCAGGTTAATCGAGTTCATTCCTGATTCGCTGAGCTGGGTACCCATCAAGCAATCTAGACCCATGGCTCGGCTCATACATGAAACGTGTGAATGGAGATGCCGGGTAATCTAGACGGGGGGACAACCCCACTGCGTACGCCGGCGATAGCAGAACCTGCTCACGAGAAGCACATTCGCTGTTGCTACATGTACGTGCTGGCTGGCCAAGGTTGGCGCATTGTCTTCATAATGCAGGTTTGACTTTAGCCTGAATCAGTATGCATGCATTCACATGGTAACGTTGGGGGTCGGCTTCCCCCAGATATTGGAGGTGCATGCTGATCCCGATTAGAGCCGGCTCGGCCCAGCCCAGCCTGGCGCTTCCGAGGAAACATTCAGGCATTGTGCTTTGGGGCGCCGCAGGAACGGAACGTCGAGGATCAGCGCTATGGATCGACGGAACCTTATTAGATGAAGTGACAATTGATCGACCCAAGATTCTCTCCGATCGCCAATCCCTTGCGGCTTCCATGTTGGAAGCTTGATGATGCCTTCGACGTACAAGGACGACGGTTTGCCCAAAAAGCGTCTTGCTATCTGGCCCCTGTACCCCATTCCTGGAAAACGAAATTTGGTAATGGTGTGCTGTTAACTGCCGGGGTCATGTTTGGTACTGCCCACCATCCTCTTTTGTCCGTATTTCTCCTCCGGTCCTGTCAAACTTTCCTCCAATGGCATCCCGGCGCCGAGGACAACGAAAAAAGCAAGTCGAATTGCCCAAGAGCGAGCGTGTCCATAGGTGGGCGCTACTTTGAATTTAGCCGGGCGGTTCAACGATGGATAGCCTCGGTGTACAGAGCCCTATAGTCGGGCACCCATGCCCAGAGTACAAGAAAATCGGAGGCACGGCTCCGCTACTCTCCACGAGTGAAGTTTGCGATGAGACGTGACAGACGTATTGTATCTCGTGATACCTGTGCCTCAATGGCGCGATGCACCGTATCTTGCCAAGGGTAACCACGTCTTATCACTTGGATTGTGGAGACGTCCCGACTTTCAGGCCCATCTCGGGGTCCCTTCTCATTTCATATGGCCACGCCGAGGTAAAGATGGGGGTAACTAGAGATCGTCGACTAGAGCCCCTATAAAAAAGCGTGTCCCATCCTCACCAGATTCACTCCTGTCGCTCACCAGCTTCTCCTTCAAAGCCAAAGCACAGTTATTACTCACTGCTTCAACATGGTCTCCTTCAAGTCTCTCCTCGTCGCCGTGACGGCTATCACTGGGGTCCTGAGTGCCCCCTTTGACTTCCTCCACGAGCGTGATGATGGCAACGCCACCACCTCTCTCGAGGCTCGCCAGGTTACCCCCAACGGTGAGGGTTACCACAACGGCTACTTCTACTCCTGGTGGTCCGACGGTGGCGGTAGCGTCCAATACACCATGGGCTCAGGCAGCAGGTACAGCGTTACCTGGAGGAACACTGGCAACTTTGTCGGTGGCAAGGGATGGAACCCAGGCACTGGCCGGTATGCATGCCATTCAGCGAATATGTGGTTCTGATGCTGATTGTTCTTAGCACCATCAACTACGGTGGCTCTTTCAGCCCTCAGGGCAACGGATACCTCGCCGTCTATGGCTGGACTCGCAACCCTCTGGTTGAGTACTACGTCATCGAGTCTTTCGGCACCTACAACCCCAGCAGCGGGGCCTCGTACAGGGGCACTGTCAACACCGACGGTGGCACTTACAACATCTACGTCTCGACCCGCACCAACCAGCCTTCCATCGACGGTATCCGCACCTTCCAGCAGTACTGGAGCGTGTAAGTTTTCCTCTCTCTCTGTCTCTCTTGCCTGCAGCTACTGACAACATGCTATAGTCGACAGGGCAAGCGTGTCGGCGGCAGTGTCAACATGCAGGCTCACTTCAATGCCTGGGCCCAGTACGGCCTGCGCCTTGGTACTCACTACTACCAGATCGTTGCTACCGAGGGTTACCAGAGCAGTGGTAGCTCCGACATCTACGTCCAGACCAGCTAAATGCGCAAAGGATGGGCGAGTTGCATTCACAATGCGGTACCGGCTAGGATTGGACAATTTCTCTTCAGACTTGCTTCGGAATCTCATGTCTATCGTAACACTGACCTGAGCGGTTCGATAGCTATTTTTCAATACAACGGATGAATTGAACACAGCTCTTCTTGGTCTACCCGGGATATGATACAGTAGATGCGTGCAGTGAGGGAGAAGAACAACAGTATATGCGAACAATGCTAGCCGGGATATTTTCAGATATCATTAAGGAAAGTTCGTAAGCACAATATATTCTCACGGAGACTGCGACAAAGCAATTTTCCAAAGTCAGAGTAGTGTTACTGTTGCTTCCGAAGCATTGTCGTTTCCGTCTTCCGGGATATACGGGAGTCATGTTATCGCGGTAGAAGTTCTCAAAAGCAGTTGTGCCCGCCATGTCTAAGGCGAAGTGATGAAGCCTTTTCAGATAGACTGTCAGTTATATTAAGATATACCATGGCAATTATATTGTTTTCCCTTCTGGGTTGTGTGAACAGGGTTTCGAGTGATCGGCCTCTTCGGCGAGGGACTAAGCACAACCCATACCTGCTTCCGGCATATTCGCCGTGGCGGCGAAACAGGTTTTGGGTTACACAGGCTGTAAATATTTCCCAATAATACCCATTTCCTGCAAAAGAGTTTGAAGGATTTCGTGCTTCTTAACTAATCGGTCGTATCAGATTCGAGCTGAGAATCAAGGCCACGATCAACACCACCCCCGACCCACCGCATGATGGCCATCGGTGCAGACGGCGAAGGAAGCCACAAGCCACGAGGTAATTTCGGCAACGCGGCAACGTGGCAGCAGGGGCAGATTACATGGAGACATAAAATATAAAAGGATATCCATCTGTCGTTTACCGCTCAAGCTGCCTGTCGGGAACAAGCTCTGTACCTCCATCAGTTGTGTTGATCGAGACAATTCCAGGCTTCAACATGTTGACCAAGTTCATTGTGCCCGCCGCCGCTCTCTCGGCCTTGGGCCTGGCGAAACCCTTCAATCCTAGCCCTGCCCGCACTCTGGACCAGCTTGCCGTCGGAACATGGCTCGAGAACATCGCTGTGCGTCCCAACGGCGATCTCATTGCTACGCAGATGGCACCCGAGGCTCTTGTTTACACGATTCGGAACCCTACTGGCAAGAAGACTCAACTGGAAGAAATCGCCTCTGTCCCGGCCATTCAGAGCATCTTCGGCATTGCTCAGGTCCCTGGTCTTGACGAGGAGACTTTCATCTTCGTAGGCAGCAACTCGACGGGCATCGGCGCACCGGTCACGGGTACTTTCAGTGCTTGGAAGGTCACATTTACGACCGACTGTGATACCAAGGTTGAGGTGGAGAAGATCAGCGACATGGACAAGAACAGCGCCTTCCTCAACGGTGTTGCGGCGATTCCAGGTGTTTCTGATGCGCTACTGGTTGCGGATTCTACCAATGGTCTAGTCGGCCGTCTCGATCTCGCCTCGGGAGCCTTTGATACTACGTCGTTTGTTTTTGACGAGATGCTGCCTGTCGAGGGCGCCGGGTTGCCCGTTGGCGTCAATGGTATCCAGGTCCACAACGGATACCTGTACTTTGACAACTCATACCAAGCTTCTATCTATCGTATTCCCATCACCGATGACGGCTTCCTTGTGGAGGGTGCGACACCCGAGCTGGTCGTTGACCTCTCTTCGATGGCATCCTTCCTGGATGACTTTGCGATTGACGCAAAGGGCAACTTGTTCGCTGCTTCCAACTTCGATAACACCGTCCTCTATCACAGCTTGAACTCTGGCGAGTCGCGAATCGTCTTGGGATCGCCCTCGGAGCTGATTGCAGCCGGCGACACTGCTGTTGCATTCGGACGTGGCAAGCTGGACCAGAACATTCTCTACATTGCGACCACTGGCGCTATCGCGAACCCTGTCAACGGAACTGAGACTGAAGGAGCGGGTGTGGTTGCGTTGAAGATTCATGTGTAAGCTATGTGTATCTCAATCAATTGGTCTGGTGGAGGATGAGGATTGAAGAGGAAGTAAGGTGAAGGACCGTGATAGACTGTAGATTGTACAATGTCACATAGACTTATATTGAAGATGAACAAGATCATCGTTACTATTTCCTATCATGAGGACGGACAGTCAACACTTGGTTCGTACCGCTGCATCTTGTCCCAGCACGAAGCACGTTAGGAGCACAAAAGATTTCGCAAATGAGCTATTCAAGGCTCCTGGGATATTGATGTTATAGACCGGCCTGTGTCTAGCTTATCTTGGTCGCTTCATAAACCGCGCTGGCTCGGCTAACAACTATCTTTAGTCCCTTGACTCTGCACTTATCTGTATCGACTAAGCCAACTTCCACGAGTACGTCGCAGCCGGGGTCGGTGAAGACAGCATACCACTGAAGTGGTGCCGAGTGTGCATCATGGCTATACCGAAGCCCTTGGTAGGGCCCAGGATCCCTCGATATGGTAACGTCAAACGTAGGGGTTTCAATGTTTAACCCCTGGGGCAGGGTGCTGATGTCCATGTTAGCACCCTAGGCTTGTCTTTACACATCTCCGCCCAGTCGACTAACCCGGAGTTCGACGTTACCGAAATGCTTGCTCTTACCAGGCTATTGAGAGATGGGCCGATGCTTGCCAGCCTGTCCACGACCAATTGGGAAAGCCTGTCCTGCGCCGTCCCTCATCTGCTTTCCAACACAAGCAGGCAAGAAATGCTTCGGCGAGCGGCCAAGCGCGTGACGTATTGCGGCTCATTGGCTTGCGGTGGTTGATCAACGGGCCGAGAACTGGCATGCCAAAGTAATGGTTTAGTTGGCACGGCCCATTGCCGCAGCGCTTGAACAAACCAACGCTGCCGTTCAACGTGTCGGATTGGTACGTCATGTGGCGGAGGGTGTACCTCTCCAGCAAAACATGCAAAGCGCCCTCGTTATGAACGCCGTTGTCAAACAATTTCAGCAGAGGGCAGCTTCGTCTAGCACCCAGGCCCTGTTGGACTGGTCCAGACAGCACCGGTCTACCCAGAGATATCACAAAACCCAAGTCTTTGACAACGGTGATGGCATTCCCCACTGTACGCGGGAGTCGGCTGGTGAGATGTCTCCCTTGGGGCTTCTCTTCAGTGACATTTGGGCGAGGGCAACATAATCGCATGGACGAGGTGTTGCCACGGTTTGCATCGTCAAGCAGTCGATGACTGACACAGGGAGCACAGAGGGGGCCTCTTTCTGTATTTGCTGGAATTATTTGAAGGAAGAAGGCGAAAAGGCGACATGATGGGGCAGGCCATTCGGGGGTTTGTCAAGCACCGAGCTCAGAATGATTGAATAGAGGCGATAATCTAGGGTAGCTACATGAAAATGTGGGGAAAGGTCGATGCCTGATTGCGCGGGCGATAAGCGTTATCGGGCACAGTGCGCAGCATCATCAAACACGGAACGGCCGCCAGTAAAAAAAAGGTGCTACAGCTTCACTGAAGCACCTTGGCAGCATGACAACCCTCACATCATACGTGGCACCCATCGCAATGGCCAGTGCCCAATTCGTCTGTTTGACAAGAACCACTGGCAATGATCCGGTAAACCACTGGGAGTCATCTTATCTCTCCCCTAGTTTGTCACGCCTGTGGCTTCTCTCTACTTCCCTCTAGTGTTGTGCAAACCAGAAGCACTGAGATATACAACAGACGACTCCGAGCTCGGCCAACCGTGTAACCACAGAGTCAAGATGTTTGTACATGGTTGGTCCTCTTGCAAAATTTCCTTTCCGCCCTACGTCGTCACACATTCACACCACTGCACGTCTCACTCCACCTCCTTGGGTGCATCTCGTACACCCGATCACTTAGCAGCAAGATGAACGGCGAAGAGCTCGACGAGGAGACCTTGCGCCTTATCCTCGAATTGCAACTGGAGGATTTAAAGACAATCGATCCGAACGAGAAAGGGAAGCACCGTGAGGGTGAGCTTCCTGATGCAGCTGTTGCAGCTCTCATCTACAAACAGGAACTACAGACGGCAGCTCAATCCGCCCACGATGCCCTGATTTGCAATAGTATCGCCGATGCTGTACGCGAAGACGGCGCTGCTATCATGGCGTCCGAGCTGGTGGAGCAGCAGGCACGCGAGGACAGAGAGGCCGCTCGTCGTGCCCAAGGCCAAGGAAGGGCCGCAGCACCGCGGGATCCAAGGACGAGTAGGCGGGCGAACTCGACGCAGAGCTCTCTAGCGCATGTCGACGATGCACTTCTCGAGAAGATGCTTGCCCTCAACATTCGCAAT
This sequence comes from Stachybotrys elegans, assembly GCA_020746835.1. NCBI lineage: Eukaryota > Fungi > Ascomycota > Sordariomycetes > Hypocreales > Stachybotryaceae > Stachybotrys > Stachybotrys elegans. The sequence goes on along the minus strand of JAGPNK010000027.1, from coordinate 10,205 downwards.
AAGCCCGGCGAGTCATCCCAGCAGGCTGCTATGAGGCAGCACGCCGAAATCGAGTGCAGCATTTGCACAGAGCAACACGCAGACTACCTGTTAGTCAACGTTGGCTGTGCCAACAACCACCTCTATTGCAATGGTTGCATTGCTCGCCTCTATAACGACTCGTTATCCGATGAGTCGTTATATCCTCCGCGCTGCTGTAGGCAGCCGATATCGCTAGACAAAGTCGAGCCTCTGCTTGATCCAGAGCTCATTGACAGGTTTCAGGCCAGAGAAGTTGAGATGTCGACCTCGAACCGAGTATACTGCCACCGGTCGGATTGTTCGAACTTCATACCTCCGAAATTCATCCTTGCCGATCGCGCCGAGTGCCCCAACTGTCAAGCGGTGACGTGTGCCATTTGCAAGTCGGCCGAGCACCAGGGCAGCGATTGTCCGCAAGACGAGGCGCTGAAACAGCTTGAGCAGTTCGCCGCCCGAGAAGGATGGCAAAAGTGTTATGCGTGCGGCCGATTCATTGAGCTGGAGTTTGGCTGCAATCATATGAGTGAGTACCATCTTGGACTGCCTGAGGGCAAGGTATAGAAACCATGGAGCTGACTTGCTATCTCTCAGCCTGCAAGTGTCAGGCCGAATTCTGCTACGAATGCGGCGAAAAGTGGAAGGGATGCCAGTGCGCGCAGTTTCGCGAGGAGAGGTTGCTCGCGCGCGCCGATCACATCGTCGACCGAGACCCCGAGGCGGCCGACTTGACGGGTGGGCAGCGAGCACAGCGGCGGCTCCAGGAGATGCTGAACCTGCGTCTGAACCACGCATGCGTCCACCTTGACTGGGAGTACCGTGCAGGCGCACACCGATGCGAAGAGTGCCGGTTCTTGCTCCCCAGGTTCATCTTCCAGTGCACACAGTGCCGCATTCGAGCGTGTTTTCGCTGTCGCATGAATCGCCTTTGAGGAGTCAAAATGGGTGAATGGGATGAGAAGTCTTTTGACACAGGGTTGGTTGTTGATGGATCTCGCGGTACAGGCATATATGGGACAGAGAAGTGAATCGGGTTGATAGCAATACCAATGACAGCTGCGCATGAGGTCGGTCCATTCTCGAATACTTGCTACCAATTTGGTGTTTCGTAGAAAGCTGAGGCTCAGCCCTCTTGTACACAATTGCATCATGGTTGATTGGCAGACACTAACCATGAGCTCATCTACGAAGCCATGAATAGCAACATGCTTAACTTGGGGTCCATAAGCTTCTTTTTTTAGCGGGCTAGCAGGGATCGATTCCATCTCAGCACGCGTTGGGCTGCCTGGAAAACCGACGGCTTGGAATCTGACGATCCTTCAAGGACCCTCGAGCGTCTGCTGATGCGATCAGCCTCTGATTCTTCGGCATATAAAATTACCACCTCTCCCCAGTCTTCCGCCTGCCTCCGGCCCCTTTCTGCCATGGACTTTCTCCTCCCCTTCCCTCTGCCTGCAAAGATTTGGCTGATTGCCTGCTTCCCATGTCCCGCTTCAGCAGCTGGAGCGGCAGGTCACTCGACGAGCCGACCGGCGTAGAAACAACCCTCTTCAACGTCCCGACATATGTCGCGAAGCCGGAGCCGAGAGTCAAGCCCCGCGGCATCATCGTCTTCATCACCGACATCTTCGGGTGGCAATCCAACGATAACCGCCGGCTTTGCGATGCGTACGCTAAGAAGGGACAGTACCTCGTCTACTGCCCCGACTTTCTCAACGGTGCGATCTCTACCCGTGCTGTTGCTGTCAAACAATAACTAAAGTTCGGCAGGACGTGCCATGGATGCAAAGGCGCTGCCGCTTGTCGACAGCATACGATCAAAGGGCTCTTGGGTGGACAACATCATGACCAAGCCAAGCGCCGTCATCCAGCTTCTTCCGCTCGCCGTCAGTACACAACTGAACACGCGCATATCAGAAACCCACCCGCGAGTCATCGCCTTCTTCCAAGCCCTGCGCAAAAACCCTCCACCCTTCAACACGGATAGCCTCAAGATCGGCGTGGCAGGTTTCGGCTGGGGCGCCAAGCACGCCGTAATGCTCGCGCAGGCGCACTCATCGACATGCGTGCGACGCCACCAGTCGCAGCGAGGGTTCAAGGGGCCGCAACCGCTGGTGGATTGCGCCTTTATCGCGTACCCAGCCATGCTCAAGGTCCCCGAGGATCCGCAGCTTGTCACGATGCCCCTCAGCGTCGCAGTGGGCGACTGCGACAACGTCTTGAGGAAGAGCGAGGCGGAACGCGTCAAGATAATACTCGAGCGTCGGCAGGGCCTACATGAGATACACATCTGGCCGGGCGCGCGACACGGATTCGCCGTTAAGAATGAAACGACTGATGAGGAGGATATCTGGTGCGCCGACCTCACCGAGAGACAGGCGCTGGCGTGGTTCGCAAAGTGGCTGGTGTAATTCTCTCATGACTACGATTCGGAGTACAGGCAGGCGATTGTGATACAAGATACCATGGTGCTGTGAGTTAGGATATAATACTAGTTTTCGTGATTTACAAAGCCTTCTCCGCTTCTATCATGCGGCCCATGATGCCAGACCACTTCTCCCACTCTCCCGGCGCAATCGTCCCCCTCAGCGGCAGCCTGCCGCCCTCCTGGTGGCCCATGCCCAGCACCTGGAAGATGGCCTCGCGGATGCCCAGGACGCCCGTCTTGCCAATGTACTCCTCGGCCGAGGACACGAGCCACTGCAGCTTGCGGGCCTGCTCGAGCGTCTCCTCGCGCGCGGGCCGCTCCGACACGAGCTTGTGCAGGTGCGACACCGTTTTGGGGAAGATGGCGCCCAGGCCGTCGATGGCGCCCGCGGCGTTGAAGAGCACAATGGGACCGAGCTGCTGGCCGAAGCCCGAGTATACGCGGAACTGGGAGGCGTCGATGTCGGGGTGGAGGGAGACTTGGAGGTGGTGCGAGACGTTGCCGTGGGACCTGTACATGATAGTGTTAGTATATAAACTCGGGCGACCTTTGATGGACATACATTTTGCAGCCGACAATGTTGGGGTGAGCAGCTAGGATGGCGTATGTGTCGGGGTTGATGACGACGCCGTTGGTCACGCCCGGGTAGTTGTATCTGCCGCCGCCGTTAGTGCTGCGCTGTCATACGAAGGGTGTCTTTGTGCTCACATGAGGATAGGGATCGGGCTTTGGTCCGCCACGAGAGTAAACCACTGGACAAGGTTCTCCTGGCTCGCCGCAACGCCAAAGTATCCCGGGGCCAGCACCATCCCCCACTGGGCGCCCGCCTTGTGCGCGTCCTCGAGCCACTCGAGCACCTCTTGCGTGCTGTTGATGAGGGTGCCGGCCATGATGGGGTAGTCGGGGAAGCCGGCCTCGTCCATGCCCTTGCGGACGCCGGCAATCAGGTCGAAGCGCTCCTGGCGCGTGAGATGGATGGCCTCGCCCGTCGAGCCCATGAGCACGAGGCCTGTGATGCCCGACCTGGCCAGGTGGACGCTGTGCTTGACCTGCGTCTCGACATCAATGGCGGGGTGTAGGTCCGCGGCCGTCTTGTCGAGGGGCTTGAAGAAGGTGGGCGAGGGCACGTAGATGCCGTCAACGGGGACACGGGCTGCAGCCATGACGAGGAGGGATTTGCAATGGGCTTGATGGGGGAGTTTTGTTTGTTACACCACCATTGTCAGTGGTGCGACCCTTTACATAGTCTAGCTCTGCGACCTGTCCGTCATGTACTGACCCGGCCTGTGGATCTGCTCTTCCTTCGTGGGGGACAATGATAGCCCGAGGGTCGGAGGAGGGGCAGCTCCATAGCATTATGGCATAAGGGGAAGGGATACGTTGCGATGAATGGTGGGGGAGGGGCTCATCGGAAAAGGACCTTGGTGACGTCGGATATTCCGAAGTCGCTCTGTATTAATAGCTTCGGAAACAGCCAGACTTCAAGTTTCACGATATCTCTCCCATTGTCCCTGTTAAAAAAAATACAAGAAAAATAACATGTCCTCGAAACGCACCGTCAAGCTCAACTCGGGCTACGAGATCCCCATCGTCGGACTGGGCACATGGGTAAACCATATTCCCTGCGTCTCAGCCTATTATATTAACGTCAATAGCAATCTGGTCCCAATGAAGTCGCCAGAGCCGTGGAGGAAGCCCTCAAGATCGGTTACCGCCACATCGACGGTGCCGCTGTCTACGGCAATGAGGCCGAGGTAGGCGCCGGCATCAAGGCCGCCGGCGTCCCTCGTTCCGAAATATTTGTTACCTCCAAGCTCTGGAACACGCACCACAAGCCCGAGGACGTCGAACCGGCGCTTGATCAGACATTGGCAGACCTGGGCACTGACTATGTCGACCTCTACCTCATCCACTGGCCCGTCTCCTTTAAGAAGAATGAGGCTGATCCCTTTGATCGATTCCCCATCCACCCCGAGACCGAGGCCGTGCATGTCATTGACGTTCCTATCGCGGATACGTGGAAGGCCATGGAGGCTCTCGTTAAAAAGGGCAAGGTGCGCTCCATTGGTGTGAGCAACTTTACGCAACAGGCTCTAGAGGACCTCTTCAAGACGTAGGCAATCACCAAACTCAACTCACAATGGACAAAGTCATTCGCTAACACGTCCCAGCGCCGAGATCAAACCCGCCGTCAACCAGATCGAAGCCCACCCGTACCTCCAGCAGCGCGCCCTCCTCGACTGGCACAAGGCGCAAGGCATCGTCGTCCAGGCCTACAGCCCCATGGCCAACAACATCTACAACAAGCCCCGCGCCGTCGACGACCCCGTCGTCATCGCCGTCGCCGACAAACTGGGCAAGCAGCCCGCGCAGGTGCTCATCCAGTGGGCGGCGCAACGCGGCACCGTCGTGCTGCCCAAGTCGGTCACGCCGAGCCGCATCGCCGACAACTTTGAGGATTTTGAGGTGCCCGCCGAGGAGATGGCCAGGATCGACGCGCTGGAGCGCAACACGCGGTACAACTTTCCCATCCGGCTGGGCGTCAACATCTTCGGGGAGCATGACGAGGAGACGCTGCGCAAGGGTGTGCAGACGTGGGTGGAACAGCAGCGGGAGCTCAAGAAGAAGGCTTCCTCGTAGCAAGCATATGCATATATGTGCGATAGAGCAGCGTGAATAGACTTACCGCGACACCACCATCATATAGAGCAGCCTCTGGGTATCGTCGGCTACGGGACAGCCCCATCTATGAATGTCCACACTTATAGTAGAGCCACTACCCGCCGTAGTGCATCCGAGTTTCGGAGCCTGAGCCGACGGAAATGCGCCTTCGGGTCATCTTATCCGAGAGGGTGAGAGATGCCAATACTGATGCTATTACCGAGCTGAAACGCTACCAGTTCCCATACAGCCGTCCTTCGTATGGCTTCAAGCGAACCCCATCAAGAGACAACCTCTCCCCCTCTCCCCCCAACAGCCTCCTCCAGCCCTCACACTTCAAGTCCACCACCTGGTGCTCTGCATCCGAAAAGTTGAGCAAGACGAGAGCCGTCTTCCCATCATAGCTCGTCATTGTGTACACAAACACATCCTCGCTGTCCTTGTACTCCTCCAGCATGGCGAACCGACCATACACAAACACGTCCTTCTCGCGCTGCCGCAGCGCCAGCATCTCCCGCCAAAATGCCAGAACGCTGCCATCATCGCCCTCCTGCGCCGCCACATTCCACTGCTTGTAGTCGTCGTTGACGCGCATCCAGGGAGTCGGCGATGTGGAAAAGCCGCTGTTCTTATCTGCGTTCCATTGCATCGGCAAACGCCCGTTATCGCGTGCCTTCAGTCTCATCTCGCGAAGCACATCGCTCATGTCGGCGCCAGGACCTCTCTTTTCCAGGACGCTGTTGTAGTAATTCTTGCCTTCGACGTCCACATAGTCCTCAAAGCCCCAGGATTCAGGCACATTCGCCATGCCAATCTCCTGGCCCTGGAGCATGAACAAGGTGCCACTCAGCGTACCAAGATACATGGCCAGCATCTTGGCAGCTTGCTCCCTGTATTGAGGAAGATCCGACGCATAACGAGAGATGGATCGACCTGAATCGTGGTTGTCCATGTAAACCGTGTTCCAACCATTGAACTTGGGCATCGAGTTTTGCCACAGGCTCGTAATCTCCTTCAGCGTCGACAGCTTAAAGTCGCAGTGTTCGTACTTGTGATTCGGTCCAAAGTCCATGTCCACAATATCTCCTGTGAAGAGCATGTTGAGCTCGTGTCTGTCCTCAGCCACGTACTCTGACACACTCTTTTCGTCCTTTGTGAAGCCCAGCTCCCCGACCGTCATGCAGTCGTACTTGTCAAACACCTTCTCTCGCATTTCCCGGATGTACTCGTGCATGCGAGGCCCGCTCGCAAAGTACATGGCCCCCGACTGGAACTCCGTGTCTGGGTTTGTGGCTGGGGCATCCGGTAGGTCGGGATGCTTGGACATGAGGTTCATGGAGTCTATCCGGAACCCATCGACGCCCTTGTCAAGCCAAAACTCCATGTCTGCATACGTTGCTTTCCGCATGTCCTCGTTGGTCCAATTCAGGTCGGGCTGGGACGGTAAGAACAGCGACAGGTAGTATTGGCCTGTCTCTTCATGCCATGTCCATGCGCTGCCTCCAAATATCGATGCCCAGTTATTAGGCGGCCGGCGCACCCCATTGGCATCTATCTTTGGATCCCTCCAGAAATACCAGTCCCTCTTCGGCGATGAGCGCGACTGGCACGATTCCTTGAACCAGGCATGCTCATGGCTGGTGTGGTTGACCACGAGGTCGAGAAGAAGCTTGATGCCTCTCTCGTGGCAACCCTGGATGAGATGCTCCACGTCACTGAGGGAGCCGTATGGTTGGTGAATGTCGCGATAGTCAGAGACATCGTAGCCCATGTCGTGCTGCGGGCTCTTGTAGATGGGCGACATCCAAATGGCTGTCACGCCAAGGGACTTGATGTAGTCGAGCTTGGAGATGATTCCAGGCAAATCGCCAAGTCCATCTCCATTCGAGTCTAGGAAGCTGGCTGGGTAGATTTGGTACACCACAGCCTCCTTCCACCACTTTCTTGAAGGCGAAATTGATCCCATGATTGACGGGGGAGGTATTGTCGATATTTTCACTTGAATTGAACTCGCGAGTCTAGTTGGCTCAAGCGACTCAGACTGGCCGGACTGAGGGCCTCTTATATTTTGATGACGTCTGGGAGCTGCCTTCGCGTCTCTTCTTCCCCCAGCTTTTGGGCCAACTTTAGTTGGATTGAGTTCCAGACGGCGCCACATACCTGGTAAGCTGGGGTAGCCAATAGCCCCGGCTGAACTTCATGGCTGAATTATGATTCGCTGGCCGAATTTCTCGGTGGCTCCAGTCCAGCCGCTTTGGCTCAATTGTCCTGGCCGTGGCATGAAATCTAGCCGTGAACTCGGCTCACGGTGGCAGGTGATCTTACCGGGTGGGTTGAAGCCACTTTCTCTCGTGGGGACGCCAATCATAATTATGCCGCTACTTCCACGCTTTGGGGGATATTGACGGCCCCTTTGTTCGCTGCGGGCTTGTGGCATGTCACTTCGAAAATTGAGTGGCCTTCAGGGTCATTGTGAGCCACTGCAACTCCGGCCCTCTCAAGATTTGAAGCCAACAACAGTGCTCACATGGCCGCCTCCATAAAAGTCCAAAGAAGAGTGAAGAGACACCAGAATTATCATGATTGAAAAGTTCTAAACCTTTCTTTCCTTTCCATCTCCTTTCCACTCATTAGCCAACCCGTCAGCCTCGACGTCCTCGTCCTCGTCCTCGTCACCCTCACGTCTTCACCGTTCACAACTTCATCGGCTTCAGTGTCTTCATCTTCTTCGGTATCTTGGTCGTCTTGATCGTCTTCCTCATCTTCCTCATCTTCCTCGTCTTCATAATCACTATCGCTATTGTTATCGTTATCGCTCTCGCTCTCGGTGTCCCATACAGATTCCTGTACGTTTTCCGACGTTTCTTCCCCCTCCAAGGCTTGGGAGGAAAGTCGCCTATTGCGTCTTTCATATCCTCCTCTCCTTGGACTCTTTACTTTGTTGGCATGAAGTTCTCTCCCAACTTCGCCAATCGGGTAGAGGCTAGGGGTTGAAACTTTCCGCAAGGCGAGACGGTCATGCCTCTCTTGTGTTGTCAGTGGGAATCCCATTCCTGCATTACTTAGCCGACCAACGCTAGGTGAAAACGTCCGTCTACCTCTTTTAACACGGTAAGAGGCCACTGTCATCTCTGTCGTTGGTAAAATGGCGGTATTCGGACGGTACGAAGCCACTGTCAACTGTGCTGACGAAAAGGTGTCGCTGAGCTCATCGACGGATATGAGCGCGAGTGATTGTAACTGCCTCATGACTGTCTCTCGATGAATGTATGTGGCCCAGTCAAAGATGTAATCCATAATCAGAAAAATTAGTTTTCTACTCTCTTTTTATCTGGGAAGGAACAAATCCTCTTCTGCCGATACAGAGTCGCCTTCTAGGCTGAGAAGGCTGCTCAAGCGAGCGGGAGATCCATTCCAACGGCAGACGCCTAATCATAGCCGCAGATACGACAAAGAAGCGAGGGTTTCAGCCATACAAGGTACTAGAGAACAAGTCGATCAAGGAATTGTTGCTCATCATACCGCAGCCACAGTCGGCTCAGAAGAACCACGAGGTTAACGAGTGGTACGAAAACGTGGTGTCTCTTATGGATCGTCGGGTTTTCCCAGAGGAAGTCGATTTCGATATTGCATTACACACAGTGAGCAGAGGGTATGAGCTTGGTATCGTTGTCCAATATTGAACTTTCCAATAATTACATGTTACAGTCTGATTTCATCAACTCGCCGCCGTCACCTTGAGAGGCCACCTAATCCAGGGCCTCCAATAGCTCCCGACCAAGTCATTCACAACCTCGACAATATCCCGTCCCCACCCTTCCAAGAACCAATGCCCGTTAAGCCTGTGCAAAAGACTCCCAAAGTGAGCATACAAGATGAGTGCCGCTGGTTGTCTCTGATACAACAAGGTAAAGTATCGCTCTGGAGCAAAGAAGATAAACATAAGGGGTCCTGCCCATGCTCTGTTACAGCCCCATTCCTGCAATTCCGTCTGGTCCATCGAGGCAAATTGATCCATGAACATGACGCATTTTCGAAGGACCTGGAGGGAGGCCTCGTATGTAGTCGCATCGCCGCTCTCTGCCCATGATTCCCTGGTTCGACAAAAGTCATCGTCCACTGAGCCCGGTAAAAGGGTTTGCTGGTCGGGATCTAGTTCGAACCAGTTACCAACACTCATTAAACCATCCATTCGACCCTGCACTAGGAACTCATGGGTTGGTGCAAGGACAGCTTCGATACCACGCATCATTGGAATCAACTCCATACCGAGCACGCGATCCCGGTATGGGTCCTGGAATTTGCTCATGTTGTTGTCGTTGTGGTGTTTCGAAACACCAAAAACGTATATGACGTTCAGGATTGACCACACCAGTAATGCCTCGCTGTTTTCCTCGGTTATGTGGCTGACGGCGGCTTGGAAGCCCTCGAGCGCCTCATCGTGTAATCGTATGGCATTGAGGATATACGGACCGTCCTTATGGCTATTCAGGTGCGCCAAATGCAAGGCAGCCAAGCTAAGAAGAGCGCGAGCGACAAACGGGTATCGGAAACCGACCTGCGGGAAGGCGGTTTGCCAGATGTGATTTAGGGCAGGAACCTTGTAAAACTCGATGCTAGTGGACACAGTCCAGTGGTGCATGAGGGCCAGATCCGAAATGTCGAACTCCTTGGCTGTAATTGAAGCTAGTGAGGACGTGCTGTGCACATGGGTGGTAATTAGGGGGGTGCTGTTCCGCGATCGTTCGCGAGGCCATGCGGGTCGGTTGCTTCATCTTGCTGAATATCGGAACCAACAGTTCTAACGGATGGGGATTCGTATTCCGTCGTTGGGGAATGCGGCGATGCGATTCGCGCAGCAGCCAAAGGTGGTGCTGGATATACGCATGCAATATCGCGACGGAGACAGGATCGACATTTAGGTCTCTCTTCAGTACACTTTGCCAGCTGTTAGGCGGGAAGACAAGACAGAAAAACCCCCAAACAGACAAAAGCCGAAGCATACCTTGACCCGGCGCTTCCGACAGTCTGCGCAGCCAGTTCTGGACTTGGTGTGTGGTCTGCGATTCCTCGCTCGTTGCTCCCCTACGGATGACAT